>RJWJ010033564.1:0-17815 GCA_004363605.1 Indri indri | reverse complement strand
GCTCAAGGTGGACAGAATGAACTCTGGCATCTCCTGAAGGGCCTTGAGAAACATCCAGAACTACAACAGAGTGGCTGCCTGAACAGTGCTGGAATACAGAATGCCAAGTAGAAAGAACTGGAAACTTTCCTCTAATTTGAGGTCAAAGCTGTTTGGGACTTTTGTTGCCAATGCGTAGATGATGAGGCCCTGATCCTGTCTGTGACTGCCAGGTGCAAGGGAGACAGGCTTCCCGCATACCTCTTCCACCCCTCACATGTAGCTTTAACTTTCTTTGCCTAAATTCCCACAAATGGCAATTGTGAAGTTCTGAGTCTTGAGCAGAGTGTGGGCCAATGGCAAATTCATGCTATTTACATCCACTGGGGGCCTGCCTGGTGCTCAGATGCCTCCCTGCCCTCGAGAGCTCCTGGCTGGGACATGTGGAAATGCCCCATGTGCCCAGAGAATGGCGGCATGTGCTGGGAAGGCCATGGAGGTGCCGTGTTTGCCCGCTGTGGGATAGAGGCAGGAACAAGGCAACCAGCCAGCGAGGTCAGGGGCTGCCACCTGCAAGTTCATCTTCCAGAGAGGGAGCAGGATTTTGACAGGTTCAAAGTATCCAGAGCACTGCCCACCCCGAGCGAAGAGCATTTGTAAAGCCTCAGAGGGCAGGAAGTACTGCTACTAAAGCTACTACTGCTGCTGCTAATAATAGCATCACAACTAACATTGATTGAGGCGAGGGGCCCTGCTGAGAGCTTCATGTGTATTATCTCATTTGACCCCAACGACATTATTTTATTATTATAATTGTGATAGGAATTTACACATAAAGCACAGAAGCACATGGTGGTTAGGTAACTTGCTCCAGGTGACACACTCCGGAAGTAGGAGAGCCAAGATTTGAACCAAAGCCTGAGGTCCTTGCCATTTGTGATAAACTTTTCCCCAAAAAGGGATAACACTGGACCTTCTGCAACACTATGAGAAATCTGGGCTTCTCTGGACAGCAATGGGAAGCCACTGACAGTCACTAACTAGAGAGGGTCACAGCAAAGCTCTGTTTTAGGAATGCTACCCCAGAGGCCACCTCGAGCTCCCTCCTCAACGTCTCTGAAGGCCCAGCACCTTGGTTTTATCATTATTCTTCTGTGCCCTTTCTTGATTTTGCATATCAACATTTTGGTGAACTAATATTAAGCCTGTTTTGGAGAATTAGGCAACATCTTTTGCCATAACTGCAGGTACCTGATGAGTTTGCCAAACCAACACAGGAGGCATCCTTTCTCCAGAGTGTCCTAGACCCACTAAACTCCACATGGTCCATTCCTCCTCCATCTCCCCACTCCAACCCTCTCCTGAGCAAGGCTGGATCAGAGACATCCCTGTGGGCTCCAGGACCAGACACAAGCACAAGGAAGCCTACTGGCAAGTACTTCTCCAAACCTGGATGCTGTATTTCTCGAGGCTCCCCAGGTCCCACCCCTGGCTCTGGACCCACGTGGCCATCCAGGGCTAGACCTTGCCACACTTCCTTGTCCCCTCTCTGAGGTGTCGCCACATAAAGGGAGGAAAGGACAAAGCCTTTGCCGATGGTGGGTTCTGGGTGCAAGTCCTGGCTCTGTGCCTTGCCACCTGAGTGAGCTGTGGAAAGCTCCCTCCCTCCTTGGGCCTAGGTTGGGAGAGGAGGTTGGACGAGAATTCACCAGAGGTCCCTCCTGCCACTCCTCCTGGAGGACCCGCAGCGCCCAGGGCCGAGCAGACCCTCATCTCCCCAGCTGAGAGGGCAACGGCGTCCCCTCACCCTTCAGTGGGCTGTTGCGAAGGCCCGCAAGAGGACAGACAGGAAACACTGGCCAACCGCAGCAGGCTTTACAAAGCAAGAGGTCGTTTTACCATTTTATAACCTGGTTTGTCTCCAGGGCCTCCCGACTCCCTTTCTTGTGTGTGTACGTTTCCGTTGGTGGCCGGAGAAGAGCGAGAAGCGGGGAGGCCGAGGCTGGGGGAGGGCGAGGGCGCTGCAGAGTGTTCCGCCGGACCACGTTCGGGTTCGCTAGGCGGGGCCCCGACATGCTCTGAACCACCCAGACGCTGTTCCTCACCGCAGAAGACAGGTCTTGTGGGGCAACAGAGCTGGAGTCAGAAAAAGGGCCCCTCGGCCTGGCGCGCAGGCTGGGCGCTGTCTCCTGTGGGTCAGCAACGTGGCAGAGGCGACTCTCCTGGCGCGCCTGACTTGGTCGTGCCCAGACGGGAGTCAGAGGTGGCAGCCATGCTGGGAGGATGGCTCTGCCGGGTTGGAGGAGGGAGACAGGCACGCTCAGAGCGGGGAAGGAAGGCTCTTCCATGCCTGCCTTGGGCCGGGCACTGGGATTCCGAATCGAATCAGCCTCCGGCCCCGCCCTGAGGAAGACCCAGTGTGGCAGAGCAGATGTGAGCCCAGGCGCGGAAGGCAAGCGATTCGGTTGTCTGGGGCAATGTCCTGACCTCTCTCAGCCTCAGTTTCCTCATCTATGTAATATAAAATGGGGATGATGATGAAAATAGTGGTTGAGTTGCTGTGAGAGTTAAAAGAGATAATATGATAAAATGCATAACATAATATTTAATATAATAATGCTAGTCGTAGTTATTGGGGGGAGAGAATTAATCATTCAACAAACATGTAATGAGGGCCTATTACGCGCCAGCATTATTCAGGTAATTCTAATATATGTAGACCCTGCTATCCCAGGGCACGTCGGGACGTTGACAGAGGGCAGCAGGGCTCAGGGTGAAGGAAGGGCCATCCAACCTTCCTTTCTCAACCCTCTCTGCCACCCTCCAGCCCCTGCTCCGCAGGTAGGCCACTCACCTACTACTGCGCCTGCCTGCGCCTGGCTCTACTGTTTCTTCCCTAAATGGTGTTACGGAGACCTTGGGGGCCAGGAGCTCAAGTTGAGGGCTCTGAATTAGCTTGCAACCCATCGGAAACCCCCAAACTCTCCCCCTTTAAAAGACAATCACTGAAAAGACTCAACTCCATTTGGACTTCTCAGCTTCCCTGACATGAATTTCTCCAAACAAGTTGCACATTAATTGTGTCTATGAAGGAAGAACCAGGAAATATTGTCTTCGATAAACCTAAATGGATCACCCCATGCCTCTCTTGGATATTTCCAAGAACTCCTGGGACATCGTACATTTGTTTGGTCCCAGAGAGGGGAATTCTCCTATGGATGCTATTCATGGCCCACAGGACTTATTGTCTAAAAAGCAATTCCCTCAACGAATTCCTTTTTTTTCCCCCCCAGAGACAAGGTCTTGCTCTGTTGCCCAGGTTGGTATGCAGTGAAGTGATCACAGCTCACCTCAGCCTCAAACTCCTGGGCTCAAGTGAGCCTCCAGCGTCAGCCTTCTTAGTAGCTGAGACTATAGGTGTGTGCCATCACACCTGGCTAATTTTTTAAAAAAATTTTTTGTATAGACAGGGTCTCAATATGTTGCCCAGGCTGGTCTCAAACTCCCGGCCTCAAGCGAACCTCCTGCCTCAGCCTCCCAAAGTGCTGAGATTACAGGCATGAGCCATAGGCCCTCTCCTGAACATGTGCGAGTTGGGCTTCATGAGAGTAGGGAACCAATAGACGGTAACATGCATTGAATACATACTAAGTGGTAGGAGTTTTACATATACTATTTCCTTTAATCCTCGGAACAACCTAATGAGAGGAGGTGTTATTATTCCATTTTATAAATAAGAAAACTGAGGCACAGAGAGATCAGTTAATTTGTTCAAGGTTATACAGGTTGTTAAATGAGGGAGCATTTGAACTCGGGTGTATCTGGCTCCAATGCTACTGCTTATCGTGTTATTCCAGTGCTTCTCAATCCTTCTTTTCATTGTAAGCTTCCCATCCCCACCAACAGGGCCTATATACACTTTTCTTTTTTTCCAAATCCCACCTTTCCTATGAAATTTTCCTATGAAATGTTAATACAGCAGATATACTGTATCCGTTTACATGCTGCGGCCCTTCGGAGGACCACAAACCATTGGAATAGCTAAGATTTTTTTCAGCCCCCAACCAACCCACAAGAACCAATTTTTCCCCCTTGAGAATGAGATGGCTCCTCTTGAGAATGCATAAATTATACCAGTGGTTCTCAAAATGTGGTCCCCAAGTGGGAGAGGGAGCAAGAAACAGCAGAAATAATGAACAAAAGAATCAGACCTCCAAATACTAGAGGTACCGAAATGATCGGATTCAGAAAACAAATGTGTACAATATTTAAAGAAGTATATAAGGGTAGTGAAAGCATCAAAAAAGAACAGACTATCAAAAAAGATAAAGTATTATAGCTTGAAAGATTACTAACTAAAACTTCTAGAAATGAGACTGATATGTGGGCTCCTTCGGGTTGTTATTCTAAATACGGCTTGCGGTATCAGAACGCACCTTGGCATTGACATCAGAAAAGTGAAATGCTGTGTGACTTGAGCCCATCCCTGCCTGTCTCTGGGCCTCAGTTTCTTCATCTGCAAATGGAAAGTGGAACTAGATCACCTCATAAGTCCGATTCTATAAACTAATGTTCTACCATACAACAGATAACATCTACTGGGTGCCTGCTTTTTATGCTACCCATGATTTTAAGCATTTTACATGTTTTTTAATTCTTAAGGTTGTCCACTGAGGTATGGGCTCTTATCATACTCATTTTACATATTAGGAAACTGAAGCACAGGGAGATTAAGTAACTTGTCCAGCGTCCAGTGCTGGTGCGCTGGTATTGGACCCTATCGGTCTGATTCTAGAGCCTGTTTTCCACTACTGTACTGTCGTGGCCTTGTAACATCCTGGGATTCCAGCTCTAGGATTTCTTGACTTACCAGGAGTCTCCTGGAGCATGGGTCACCCAATGGCTGGCATACACTGTTAACAGCAACAAGAATGCCCATTCCGGTGGGGCAGCAAGAACACCACAAAGTCATTTACCAATTGCAAATATTATTAAGTACATCTTTGAGCAAGGCCTTTGCTGATTTTAGACAAGAGCTATTTATGACAGAGTAGCAAACAGTGACAGATTGCGGAGGCTTACCTCCTGCACACCCGTTTTTGGAAAATGACCCATTCTGAAAGTGCTCCTCTATGCCCTGGTTCCCTCATGTATGAAATGGGGATGATAAGAGTACCTAATATCACTGCGTTGTTGCGAGGCTTAAATGAGCTAACGCAAATCAGGCTTAGAGTGAGCATGCCACAAATGGAAGTTCTTAATGCTGCTGTTCTTGTTATTGTTTTCAACCCAGTGGGAAGAAGCTGGGCTTTGCAAATGACCTTGCTTCAATTCCAGGCTCCCCCACTTCCTAGCTGTGTGACTTAAAGTCACTGACCCTCTCTGAGGCTCCAGGGCCCCATCTGTGAATCAGAATAACAATGCTGAGCTCATCTGGTACTTGTGAGGGTTAAATGGACTGTGAAATGCCTAGCACAGTGGCTGACATCTAATAGGTATTCAACAAATGCCTGTTCTCACCCCTGGAGTGTTTTCTGCACACTCGGCTTTTCCACTATGGTTAGAATCCAAACAGGCAAAGGATTCTGTGCCTCTTGTTGACTCATTGCTCTTTTCCACCAGGGGAACTTTCACAAAAGCAGTGGGAGGTGGAAGATGTCTAAATACATCCACTTCACAGTGGGTAAGTCAAGGCAGTACAGTGAGGGAGGTTCCCAGCCTTGGAAACGGGCCCTCAGACCATGACCTCAGCTGCTTTGGCTAAACTGGCCACCAAGGTATGCGGCCTCAGATGCAATTAGCAGCAGAAAGCAAGTCCTATGATTAGGAGGATTGAATCCACCAAGGGTAATGACACTGACCTTCCCATTGTAAATAAACTAGGCACATGGCTTATAAGTGGCTCTGTGATCGTTCTGACTGCACACCCAGGATGGCAGCGGCACCCCTCCCAGGAGGCAGGACAGGTAAATAAGGATCACATCAAAGGGGTTTTGGACAGGCAGCAACATCTATAGCAGCGGCTGCGCTCACTCTGCTCGCCCCAGCCCCGGCCAGCCTTGGGAAAGGGCAGAATCCACGCTTGGCCTCCACAGCTGCCCTGTTATGGCTTCCCAAAGCACGGGAGGCTGGGACCAGAAATGGTTCTCTCAGGGGGATTCTTTTTTGAGCAAATAGGAAAGTCCTGGGTTTCAAGCTCAATTTGTAGCACCTTTTGGATTTCATCTTAGGTGACTTGCTCTTTCTTCCTCCCTAAGACTATTCATGTGTTCAGTTGGTCCCAGAACATTAATGAAGCAAATACCAGGTGCTAGAAGATGACAGTGGCCTGGGAAGGTTGTGCGCATCCCAGGTGTTCTGGGTGAAGACTGGAGGTGCAAACTTGGGAAGGAAAAGAAGCCTGGGAAGACAGACATGGTCTGGGAAGGAAGCCTGAAACCAGCACGAGGTGGCGGTGGCCACCCCAGCACTGCTGAGGGTTGCTCCAGCCTCACCAGTCGGAGCACAGCACCCTGCCAGGCCAGACTCAGCAAGTTCTCCCCTTGTGGAGGACAGCATGGTCTTTCCAAAAGACAAGACAGACGGATCTGGCTTCAAACTCCAGCTTTACCATGTAGCAGCTGTATGTCCTTGAGCAAGATGTTTCTCTGTATCAGTTTGATCCCTGGAAATGGGGATATTTCTATCTCATAGAGCCAAAATATATAGGTTTCCATAATGAAGATAAAATATACAATGTGCCTAGCACAGAGAGTAAGCCATAGCAAGAGTTCAGCAAATGTTCATTTATCTTTGCTCGACAGACATCATTGGCACGATACACACTTAGCCTTATAAGGCTTGTCTGCCTTATTCAGTGTTTAGACAGGAACTAGGGTGTCCCATTTAGGATTACTTCTTCAACCTGACCCTGAGAAAAAATATGTCTATCCCAATCCCCTTGAGTTCCCAGGTTCTCACTGCCAACCAGGATGGGTTCTGGCAGGGTATGACCACTCAATAATTTCTGAGTTACTAGTACCTCTAGTTAATAGCAACTCAGGGTTTACATCTTAATTGTGGTCATGTTGTCTACAAAAAGTAAGCAATATGAAAATGGGGATATGGTTCATCAGCTGGCTGCGTGGAAGTTGCCACGGTAGATGTCAAAAGTGTGGAGCAAAGAAGCATTATTGGTGTTCCTGTTCGACTTTCCAAGAACTAAAAACTGTGTTTGTGGAGAGATGATAGAAACACATTTTTAAAAAGAGCAGTGTGCAGCAGTAAACACTCTAGGCCAAACAAATGATGCCAAGCCCGTGTGGAGTAGTGGGAAAAGCAGTCATGGGCCTTAGAGGCCGACTGACCCGAGTCTGGAGTTTGAATCCCAGCTCCATCATTTGCTGGCAAGGTATTCTGGGTGGGGGGAAAATGAGGGAGAAAACCTCAATTTATTCATCTGTAAAATGGGGAAAATACCACCTAACTGTTAAGATGATAAGATGACATGATAGATGCCTGGCACATAGTAAGTGGTCAGTTAGTTGTTGGTTTCTTTTCTTCTTCTTTTTCTCATTTCCTCCCTTTTTTTCCTAAATAACAGACATGACTTTATTTGCTAATGAATTAGAATTAGTAGTGGATGACTTTTATCTGCCCGTTGGTGACCATGGTCCTCTGTGTACATACATTTGTATACCATTGAGGAGATGCTCGTGCAAAAACTTTCAATGGCTTCTCACTTCTTAAACAACAATCAAAAAATGTGACAACTCCTTGGCCGGCATCCAGCCTTCCACCAATAGGCCCCAGCTCCCCTCTGGGACCTGCCTCTGACCACTCTTCTGCTGAATGCTCACCCCCTGTAGCAGCCACCAGGGTGTGGGTGTGGGACAAAGCTCAGCCCAACCTTGGGATGCTCAAGTTGGTAAGAAAGGTGCCCCAGAGCAGTCACGTCAATTCAGCCTTAAAGCATGAGGAGGATTCTGCTAAACAGACCAAGAGGGAAGGAAGCATTCCGGGCCAGGAGAATACCACGTGGGCTCCCCAGAGCAGCCAGGCCTCATTCCGGGAAAGTTCGGTTCCGTCTCCATTGACTGTTCTCACTTCCCTTCCTCTCTGCACCAGAGTCACAGTTGACTTCTGCACTCCCTGCTGGGCTCCGTGGCAAGGATCTCACCTCTTGTACCCACAGTTTCCTAAGTGTGGTTTGGGGATCCCTGAAGGTCCCCAACTCTTTCAGGAAGTCTGTGAGGTCAAAACTATTTATAATGGTTTTGCCATGACATGATTTGTCCTTTTCATTCTTACTCTCTTATGAGTATGTAGCGGAGTTTTCCACATTGAAGGCAGAAGCAGGTACATCTCTTAAGCCAAACATTAAAGTGATTTGCTAAAATGTGAAACAATGCCACTCCATTCATTTTGGGGGTTTTTTTTTTTTGAAAATTCATTTTTCATAAAGGTGTGTTATGTATGTTAATGTAAGGGTTTATTATTGTTATTTTAAGTAAGCTATAAATTACAATTTTGACATTTGAAGTGCTAATTACTAGTATGATAAATTCTGATAGATATAAAGCACAGTAATGAAAACTCTTTGGGGTCTTCAATAATTTTTGAAGAGTAAAACAGGGTCCTGAAATGAGAAGTTTAAGAACTGCTGCTTTAGAGCATGCTGTGAGGAAGGCAGGGGGGACAAAGTGTGTCACTCTTCTTTGGTGGCCTTCTCAGGCAGCAATTTCTGCCCATTGCTGGGATCCCTTTTGAGTTAAATTTTATATGTGGTGTGAGGAAGGGGTCCAGGGTCTGACTTCATGCCTTCACATGTGGATATTCGGTTGCCCCAGCACCGTTTGCTGAAGTGATGACTCAGTGTCTCTGTGCCTCAGTACCCTAATCTCTAAAATGAGCTTTAAAAGACTGTCTTGCAAGGTGCTGGGAGCACTGAATGAGCCACAGAGAAAAACACCCTGGTACAAAGCAGACAGCCAGTGCCTGTAACTCAAAGAATAGACAATGGATGTGAAGGTGCTCTAACACGCTGGTCATCGTGACACTATGTGACTGGAGCATCTCCACCCCTAAAGGTCTTTAGCACCCATGGCCCCATTTGCTTGTCACAAGGCCTGTGCCATCCCCAAGACACTGGTTTGCAAGCCCCTTCCCGGGAACCCTTTTCTGAGTGGCCCTGTTAGTCTCTTTTTCTTCTCCCCTTCCCTTTTGTCTCCCTTTCTACCTTAAGTTTTTCATTAAATGTTCTTGGTGTCAATTAATTAATTAAGTTAAAATTGTTAACCTACTCAAATCCTTTTTGGCAAGGACGTGGGAAGGCATGACTAAATGAATGAGTCAATCAATGAAAAGACCCCCAATTTAAAGACTAGAAAGCGAAACCCCTGGAGTGACTCACACAGGTCGCCCCTCGTGTGGGTGTCAGAGCAGAGCCTGTGTGAGGCCAGCTCCAGGCTCTCTCCACCCCCAGCTCCCTCCCACCCTGAGAGATCCTTTTACATCACGTCTCCCTCCTTGCAGTGTTTGCAACACCTCCCGATTTAGTCTTCTCTCTGAATTCCATTAGTGTCCCATTTACCGCGTCCTTCTCATCCTCTAGGCGGGCTCTGGGAAGGAGGAGGCTGAGTCGGCGGTAAGGGCTCCGCCTCCTGACCGCGGGAGAGGGGGACGGGCAGAGGGGGAGGAAAGAGACCCCGGCTGCAACCCCAGGTGGTGCCTGGTCCATTCTACTCGGGACAACTGTGTCCCATTTGTGTGCCAGTCACTGGGTCTCAAAGACAAGGTGCTGTTCTTGCCCGTGAATGCCCCAGGCCCCCAGGGATGGTGGATACTGCCTGTGTCATTCCTGCAGGGACTTCACCCTCCTGGGCAGGCAGAGTGAGTGAAAAGTGAGCTAGTGGTGGGGGGAGAAAGGCAGGGGGGACGTTCCACGAAGAGGGGCCAGTGTACGTAAAGGCTGGGTGGTTTGGACAGTAGCACGTAAGCAAGTCGCAATATGGAAGCTGCTCAATTATTTGTTCATTCATTCTCTCACTCAATCTATATCTGCCAAGTGCCTGCCATGTGCCAGGCATCGTCCCAGGACAAGAACACTGTAGGGAACAGCACAAAGTAGGGCCCTGCCCTCATAGAGCTTATGTTCTAATAAAAGAAGACAGAATAGACAATCAAACTTATCTGGTAATACATAATGCATGAGGTGGAGATAAATGCTATGTAGAAAAGTTCGAACAGAGGCAAGGCCCAGGCAGAACTGGCCTGGGAGGACTGTGCCTTTGTGCAGGTGGCTGGCGATGGGGGAAGGCCCCTGCCCTCACCTCCACTCCACTCCACCTTGCCCACACCTCTGGCTTCCTGCAGCTCCTTGAGCAGCGAATGCTCTGGTGCCCAGGGCCTCCAGGGTGGCCGCAGAGCCCAGTGAGCAGCTACCATGATAATCCAAGTCTGAGACAGTGCTCGTACTAGTGGGGACGGAGCGGGGGTCACAAGTGCTGAGGAAGCGGGAGAGGGGATTGGGTTGGTGTAGACCTCTCAGAGCACAAGGGGAGGGATGGAGGCAGATGAGGCTGGAGAGAAAGGGAGAACATTCTAGACAGAAAAATCAGCCTCTGCCAATGCTCGGATTTGACTCCACCCTGCCAGACTCAGATCCTGCTACCTGGTATTTTCACAAAATGTCTTTCTTCCTTCAATTTAGATGAGTTCAACAAGCCTCGCTGTGGGCCCAGCTATGTGGGCGGCACCAACATGGAATGAGCAACCCAGTCTCTGGGCTCCACCAGGCGCCTGTCAGAGCTGCGTTCATGCTGCACAGCACGGCAGGGTGCTGGGGAGGGGAAGGCCTGGGACAGGGAGGGACCTAGCGGGGGAAGAGGAGACCATACTTGTTGTCGGGGACTAGATTTGATGAGCCTGGCTGAGGCTGAAGAGTTTACCCTCAGCTTTTATCCTACCTTATGTGTGAACCTCAGTCTTCTTATCTTAAAAATGGGGTTGTAAGAACTACCCTCTAGGGTTGTGGGAGTCACACGACACGCACAAATCCAGTACTTGGCACAAAGCAGCAGTAAATGAGACGTGTTTTACCTCTCCTTCTATGTGAAAAGCAAAACATCTTCCTGGATCTCCTCAGAAAACCACGTCTCTACCGCAGAGCATTTATCTCAGTCTGTAGTTGTGCATTTTTCAGGGTGAGAGCAGAGGCTACCTTTGTTTTTGCTCCTTGTAATATCCCCGGAGCGCAGCAGGCTGCTGGGCTGTGGTAAGTACTCACTGTGTTTTCATTGAATGACTAAATAACTGATTGAGTCAGAGGCTATGTAAGGTCCAGGTTCCAGCACTTTTTATTTGGGAGACCTTGGGAGACCTTGACAAGATAATTTCTCTGAGCCTCAATCCTTACCCGTAAAATGGAAATAATAATGCCTACTGTGGCAGAGGCAGTTACTGTTCCCCAAATATCTGTGTCTTTCTCACATTCCCCAGAACCCTGGAAATCAGGCAGGACCATGGGGCTAATTCTGGCCAATGGGTTGTACGTCACTTTGGGACCAAAACGTTTAAGAGCCAATGCTCAACCTTCCAGCGATTTCTTCCCCTGCTGCAGAGACCAAGATGGCCACATATTCCAGGCAATACACCTAAAATGAGGCAGAGCTTTGACCAACCTGGTCCCTGAGTCACCAGGTAGAGCAGAGCCCTCCATCAGCCTTGGGTAGATACAGGGCGTGAGCAAGAAATAAACCTTTGCTATGTGAAGCCGCTGAGATTGTGGAGTTCGGTCATTCCTGCAGCATAACTGAGCCAACAAGATTTACTCTTCTAACTTCCAAGATCACTCTCAGGATAAGAAAAAGTTCTTGGTACCTAGTAGGTTTGCAGTATGTTTTCAGTAAAGGACTCACTTCCTCTGTCCCGGCTCCTTCCTCTGTTTCCTTGGCCTCCCTCACCATGGCAGCCTCCGTTTATATTCCCACCCCTCTCTGAGCCTTGCTCCTTCTCTACCCGAAACATCGTTCTCCTTCGCCCACACAATCCAGGAGTTTCTACTGTTTTTATCATTGCTCCTCTGCACAGCAATATGAGGAAAAGCTTCCAGAGAGCCATTCTGGCTGCAGGACTTGGCCGCTGGACCACCTGCCTTCTGGGCAGCTGTCCCTCACCTCCCGTCCCCCATTCCCAACTATGCCTCTGATCTCACTCCAGCTCAGCTGCAGAGGTAGCTGCCAGACTCCTGGCCCCCGGAATCACCCTGATCACCACTGCGGCCTCTGTGGTCCTGGACCTGCCTGTGGCCTCCTTGCCGCCAGCGCTCACTGCACACCCCTGCTAGATGCCTGGCCCTTGCCCCGCTGCCCTCTCACCGCACTGGCTGCTAGCCTGGTTTCCAGCAGCCTTTGCCACCCACCAGTCCTACTGCACCTACTCCCTGAGCAGGCCACCTTCACTCTGGCCTGACCTCCTCCACTTCCTATGCTGCCTGGTGGCAAAAGCCTTCAACCAAAAAATATGCATGATTCCAGAGTCCAAGATGGCATTTCTCATCCAGCCCACAGGTTTGCAGCTAATGACAGAAAAGCAGAACAAAACAAGGGGACTGACCTGGCTCCATGTCAGCACGTTCTGAAGAGTCAGCAGTGTCCGTGGGCCCTGCAGCCCTCTCTCCAAGGCCATTGGATCCTGGAGGACGGGGAGGGGTCCTTTCTGTTGAAGCAGAAAGCAGAGATCCAGCTGAGCAAGAGGGCGAGATGCCCCAACCCTTTTTCCCAGACCTCTCTCCAGCAGTAATTGCAAACGCACACCATGGGGAAATAAGGTTCGTTCTTGGTCCCACAGCAATGACGAGAAACAAGTAG
This sequence comes from Indri indri, assembly GCA_004363605.1. NCBI lineage: Eukaryota > Metazoa > Chordata > Mammalia > Primates > Indriidae > Indri > Indri indri. The sequence goes on along the minus strand of RJWJ010033564.1, from coordinate 4,988 downwards.
GATTTTAAACACCCTGCAAATCCCACACAAACACTTCTGTGCAGCTTTCCTGGGAGGCTCAGATGCGCCTTCCTCTGTTCTCCCATCTCGACTTGTGCAATGGGAGTAATGGTCTTGTCTTACAGTCATTGTTTACATGTGTGTTTCCTCGAGTGGACCAAACCTTGCAACTGCAAGGACTGCAGATCTGCCCTCCTTACAACCCAGGTGCCCAGCACGAGGCTTGGAGCAGACTCGGAACTCAGAGTTTTATAAACACTGAATTGCCTGTGTGCTGTGATGGGGGTAGATGAGGGATGGAACACAGGGCTGAGGGCTAGGACCAGTGACCTCCGTGACAGTTCTATCGCTGACTCACCAGGAAAATAAGTAAGTCACTTGTCCTCTCTGAACCTTAGTGTCTTGCTGCTATGGTTTGAGTGTGTCCCCCCAAAGTTTATGTGTTGGAAACTTAATTCCTTAATGTGTCAATGTTGGGAGGTGGGGCCTGATGGGAGGTGCGTGGCTGCGAGGGCCCCACCCTCGTGGATGGATTAATGCTGTCACTGCAGGAGCTGGCTTGCGATAAGGGGAGCCTGGCCCCTCGTGCCTGCCTCCTCGGCACATGCTCGCTTGTCCTGTTGCTTGTCTGCCATGAGGCGAAGCAGCAGGAAGCCCTCCCCAGATGCCAGTGCCATGCTCTCGGACGTCCCAGCCTCCGAAACTGTGAGCTCAATAACTTCCTTTTCTCTATAAATGACGCAGTCCATGGTATTCTATTATAGCAACTTGCTCTGTGAAATGGGCCAGTCTTCCCTGTCATCTACCACGTGGGAGTGTTGGGGTCGCCTGGGCAGAGGTCCTAACACGAAAGAGTTCTGGTTCTGGCTCTACTTATTGCAACTTCTGGCAAATCACTTGCCCTCTCTGACCCTCATTTTCCTCATCTGAAAGAGGAAAACTCTGAACTGGGTAACACGCAAGGTCCCCTTTGCCCCTAGAATGCTATGACTATGAATTTGATTCATCTCAGCATCTCCAGGACCTAAGTAGATATCCGTATGCAATAAAGGTTATTTCAACGAGTAAAAGAAATCCTATTCTGCTCAAAAGAAAGGTAAGGGGGCACTGCAAGTCATTTACTTTAAGTCATTTACTTCAGATCATCGAGGAGGAAGAACAGGGATTTGAACACAGGCCCTCAGAGACTCAAGGTCCAGGCACTTCCCCCGCACCATAGTGCCACACTCTGCCACCGAGAATACTGCAAAATGACTTTTTACACAAAAGACCCACTAGGTTAAAGAATGAGGCACAAAGCATACGCTTCGACATATTTGAGGTAAAAAAAAAAATCCATTATTCGAGAAGTTCCTGAGTACATATTTGTAAAATATATCTAGGAACTTAGCTAAGAACATGTTATTGTCATTATAAGGTGAGGAATTGCTGGTAATTCCTATTCAAAACAAAGTTCTCCTAATTGTAGAATTTTGTTAGCTTCACCTGCATTTCATATGTTTCTTTATTGCAAATTCTCATTATTCTTAACAAAGAGTAACTCCATTGGGTCAGCTCTGTCCTAGTACAGAGTGTTCCTTTCCTACCCTTGGGAGTCAGGCTCCTGAACACCCAGGGCAGAAGACCTAACGGCCCAAGTAGAGTTAACAAGACACAGTTTGGAGGTAGACCTAGGAAAGTCCTTGTAAGTCATATTATATCCACTAAGACAAAAAGCAGGTAATATACTAAGCAGGAACATGCCTATCATTTTATGCATTGCAAATAGGCAATAATGGCTATTGAGCCTTTAATTTCTATTTACCATGCCTTGCCCATTAGAAGTTTGTCCCCCAAGTTCAAAGAGAGTGGGAAATTGGCTTGCTTGGCTGTAGCAATGGGCAAGGCCAGAGGTGCTTTCTCCTGTGCCTGAGCCGCTCCCTGAGTGCCCAGCGCCTTCTGGATTTCAGGACTCAGAGCTGGTGGCTTTGCCCCCAGGGGGCCTGCTGGGGTCCTAGGCAAATCCAGTGACTTCTCTGTTAGATGCCTGGATGAAACACTCAAGGTCTTTCCCCGTCCTTTGGCTAGGTCATGAGATTCCACTGTCCCCCGTCAACGCCACGGCTGCAGGCCAAAGCCTGTGCTTTGGCTTCTCCCCTGTGCCGTGTGACCCCTCCTCTCTTGACAGACTTGCAGAATCACAGCTCTTACTCCTCTCTGCCTTGTCTTTGCCAAGGCGGCAGGGAAAACCTCATCTCCTTGTCTTCAATCTGTTTATTTCCTTTTTAAATCCCATCCTCAAATCCCTTCTTTTTCAAAGTACCTCTAGTAAGCAACACAATGACAGTTAATGAAACCAAAATACTCACGTGTTGCTGAAAAGGTTTTAGAAGAATTTATACGCTAGCATTCCATTACAGGGAAATTCAGTCAGGAAGGGATTATGGCATTCGCTCATTCACTTACTCGCACACTCATTCATTCATATGCTGAGAGTTAGGTGCCGTGCAGGATACACCCACGACTCAGAAGCAAATCTTGCCTTCAGGAAGCTCACAGGCTGGCAAGGAAAATAAGACATGGCCACAAAGAACTACAGTCCGTGGCAGTTTTGTAAGAGAGGTGCAGATAAAACCTAGTGAGTACACAGAGGATGCAGCCATCCCTGTGGCTGACGAGTCATGGAGGACTTATTGGACAACGTACCATTTAAGCTCAGCCTTGCACCGACATAGCGTTGATGGGGTGGCATGGAGACAGGGCAGGTACTCCACATGAGGGAGCAGAGGCAAGGGGGGAGAAAGCATGACAAAGAATGGGTGTGCAGCTCAGCTTTCCAGAGTGTGTGGGCTGTGTGGAGGGAAGTGGAGGACATCACACCTGACAGGGGATGTGGGCCTCAACAGGCAGGGCCCTGAATGCCAGGCTAGGGAAGGTGGCCATCATTCAGTGTGTAATAGGGAGCCATCGAGGGCTGTTGAGCAGAGATGAGACATAATTGGAGACCTGCTACAGGAAGATGACCTTGTAAGTCTTGCACAATGTGAATTGGAAGAGGAGGCGCCTGGGGCAGAAAACTCCTATTTATTTGTGTGCCAGGCATTGGGAAGGCTGTTAGGTGCTTTGATCTCATTTAACCTTCTGAACAACTGCAGGAGGTAAGCATTATCCTTTCATACCTGCAGATGAAGAAAGGAGGCTTTGGGGAATCTAAGCTGCTTGCCCCAGCTAGGATGCAGGGGGACAAGATCCAAACCCTGTTCTTGTCCTTTCTGGGTGAGCCATAAAGCATGCTGTGACCTTGTGCATGGCACCCGTGTACCTGACTCAGCTGTCTTTCCACTCCCAGTGCATCTTCTGCCTGCTGAAGGGTAAGTGCAGCTTGTTTCCTGGGCTGCCTTTCAGGAAGGTCCAGGTGGAATTAAGTGCCGAGCACCTGCCTTTGCTGCTGTTAGAGTCCCCCACAGTGACCACAGATCAAGGAGATAAGATGATGCCTTGAGTTGGCTTCCAAATAACACCGACTGCATTCTCTTGCAGAGAATTCCAAAGGCAGCAGGAAACCACCCTCTTCCCTGGCTAGAAGTGCTTGTTTTTTGTCTTTCCCTTCTCGGCTAAGCTGTGGTAAGAGCCGCAGTGGACACAGAGACCCAAGGGAACATCTTTTGGATACCCAAGAATCTGGTGGGGCCATGCAGAATGCCAGGCGGGAAACCCAGCATTTTCTGTGCTCTGGGATGACTTTCCCGCCCAGAGGACTCTTGGTGCACTCGAAACCGGATCATTGCACGTGCCACCTGGAGGTGATGATCCTGAATAACTCCCATCAAGGTGCCTGCCATTAAAACTAGTTTAAGGGGGCGGGGAGATTTCCTCAGTCTAACCATGGCACACAGTGAGAGCTGTGCTATGTACATGACAATCGAGGGTGCAGGTTTTCTGAGAGGAAGCCCAGCGCAGTGGCAAAAGCAAAGGCTTGGGAAGCAGAGTTGGGGAGAGACGGGGCTGAATCACGCCTCACCCAGTGGCTAGACCACTGAGCTTCTGGTGTTTGCTTATTATTAAATGGGAATGAAAATAATGGATTAGATAGAATAAGTACCAGGCCCTTAGTTCACAAATAATAATGTATACTAATTTCTTTTTGTCTTTTTATGTTCAACATTCTGGGCATTGCTTTCTCAGGGAGGTTGTTTTTCTCCTCAAAAAATTTCCAATTGAAATGAACTTCTGGAGAGAAAAGTGCTGAAACTGCAGCAAGTTGTCCATGCCCTCGAGCTAGTCCTTACGACCAGTGTCTTCTAATTATTTGTCTCTACATCTTTCTCTTCCAGCACACTGGGAGCTCCTTGAAGATAGTGACCACTGTGTCTTTAAGTCCCAGCACACAGCTACCTTATTTTGAGAACCAAACAAACGACAGAGTCTGCAGATCTTCTGGGATTTTTATATTCCCAGCCCGGTTTAAAGAGTGACTTTAAGCAACACCTTCAAGAGGACAGCCAATCCTCTGAAAACCATTTCATTACCATGTAAATCATTAGCATGGAATAATTCACCTTGTTACTTTGCTAAGAGCTTTGGTTTCTAATCCAAGCCAATTATATGTGCCAACATATTCAATAACATCTTAATAATGCCAATCCTTCCAGGTCTCTGGACAGAATCAGACCAAGGTGAGAGAGAGCTGGGGTCCAATGAGACACCGGAAGGGTGCATGGCAGAAGAGAAAGAAAGGAAGCATTAAAACTGTGTTCCGGGCCGGGCGTGGTGGCTCACGCCTGTAATCCTAGCACTCTGGGAGGCTGAGGAGGGCGGATCGTTTGAGCTCAGAAGTTCGAGACCAGCCTGAGCAAGAGCGAGACCCCGTCTCTACCAAAAATAGAAATAAATTAGCTGGACAAATAAAAAAATATATATAAAAAAAATTAGCCGGGTATGGTGGCACGCGCCTGTAGTCCCAGCTACTTGGTAGGCTGAGGCAGGAGGATCGCTTGAGCCCAGGAGTT
>RJWJ010033563.1:0-17841 GCA_004363605.1 Indri indri | reverse complement strand
TCCCATTTATGGAAAGGGTTTTAATGTATTTCTTGCTGATTTCTGAGTTTTCCATATAATATATATTATATTATATCTTTGTTATCTTAATAGGATTTTGTATCTTGACCATTTTATCATAAATAATTCACATATGAACCACATCATCCTTCTTAGAAATTCAAAACCTAGCAGGAAGACTGAAAAAAAATCAGAAACACATCCTTACTTATATGACTTCCTGAACCAAATCATGACAGTGGCACTTCTTTGCTTGTACTTCTACTTTCAGTTGTCTGTTACTATCTATAACTGATTGATCAACCATGGTGAATATTTAATACAATAGACAGCCAGGCACGGTGGCACACACCTGTGGTCCCAGATACTCAGGAGGCTGAAGCAGGAGGATCACTTAAACCAGGGAATTTGAGATCAACCTGGGCAACATAGTGAAACACTGCATTGTCTTTTTTAATTTAAAAAAAAAATGTAATGGGCAGCACATGTTTATCCTCTTCCTATTACACTGTGGTTAAGTGCACAGGCTCTATAGTCAGATGGTCTGGTTTCAACAATGAATCTCTTATTAGCTGTACAAACTTAGTAAGTTATTTAACCTTTCAAGCCTCAGTTTCTGTATCTACAAAATGACAAAAATAATAGTTTCTACCTCACAGGACCTGATAAGAATGAGATAATGTATATAAAGTGCTTAATACAATACCATTTATATAGCATATACTAAAATGTTAAGTATTGTTATTTTAATAAATAAAGCTATAAAGATTTAGGTCTTAATGCCCCTACTATTAGGGAATTACATTAATGTTCACTGAAATATAATCTAAACCTATTTCTTCTTGTTCTGAACAGATGGAAGAACAAATCGCTGCTCACCATTCTCAGTACGACATCCTTTAATATCATTTAAGATACTGTTGGCACATCTGATTTCATAAAACATAAATTTACACTGAAGAAATAAACAAAAGATTCAGATAACTGAAAAACATCAAAACATTCCAAAAACTGTGAGGCAATGTCAACTACCATTAAGCAAATATCCTACTATTTAACTGAATTTCAGATAACTGATTTAAAAAGAAGTATATCAATACTAGTACAGCCATGGGTCAACTATCACTTGAGGGTTTTCTTCTGTCTTGCACTGCTTTATGAGTATGAGCAAAGGAAAATTTAATTCCCTTTAAACTTAATCCTCATTTTTTTCATTGCTTTACAAAGACACAATAGTCATTTTTAAAAATTAAAAAACAAAATTTGATTTACATGAAGTTCAGCACAGCATTACCTGTCCAACACATTCTGGGCAGCAGTGTGCAGAGCCAGAGAGAGAAAAAAGCCAAGATTTCAGTTCTAAGTTTCCATCAAACATAAACAAGGGAGCATAATTATTCAAATTTTAAATTATGAGAAGCCACTCAACATTGCCGTCTTAAAATGAAATTGGCCACAAAGAATTATTCTCTCCATTGAATAAGGCAAACAAAACCAATCAGAAATACATGCACTTGAAAACTGCTCAAAAGGACATTCATTTAATTTGGCCATTCATTCTCTTTAAACGAGAGTCAGTTACCAAGTGTGAAACATGCTCTACACACAGGAAATGTAATCAAGAGCTGAATAAAATTAGTTCATGAAATGAACCTAAGAAATTCATTTTTTTGACATAACTTTATTTGGATAACAGTTTGCCAAATAGAGTTTCACATCTTTCCTGCTAAAATTAGAGCATATAGAAATCCATCTTAGCAAATGTTAACTTCATCTTATGCCCCCTAAAAGGATATTTATAGCACATCTACACAGAACACTGGAGTCTGAGGCAGTTCTGTAGCCTTGGATAGACCTTTTGGAAGGCAACATGAAACCAAAGTCAAAGTGCCAAAAGTAAATATTCACCGCCACTCTACACCACACAGGAATTTTTTTCCTGATGTAATTGTGGTCTTTGAGAAAAATCTGAACCAACCACTCCTTCCATCATACTGTAAATACAGACAACAGCCTGAGCTCATTCTGGCTACTAATGTGTTTCAATAAATCAGTTCTCTCTTAGCATCTAACGTTAACCTTAGACAACTGACTCAGTAACAGATTACATTATCAAAGAAACTGCTAGGACATCTCCAATAGAACACCATCAGTTTTTGTTTGCAATGCACACATAGAAGTTTACAGACATGAAAAGAAAACAAGTATCAATATATTCTATAAGTCATAAAATATCCACATCCCCTACCCCCTACTCTGACCAGGAGATTTCAATTACAGGTACAAGAAAGGAAAAACCAGAAGGCATGGCATTATAGGCAAAACAGTTAAAAGGTCATATAAATCTTTCAAATTAAAAGTAAATCCAGCAAGATGAAGAGTTCTGGAGATTAGTTACAAACAATGTGAATGTACTTAACATCTCTGAACTGTACACTTAAAAATGGCTAGGACAGTAAATGTTATATGCACAGCGGACCCTTGAACAACACAGGAATTAGGGGCACCGACACCCCACGCACACAGTAAAAAACCCAAGTATAACTTTTGACTCTCTAAAAACTTAACTACTAATAACCTACTGATGACTGGAAGCCTTATAGATAACATAAACAGTCGATTAACACATATTTTGTATGTTATATGTATTACATACTGTTTTCTAACAATAAAGTTAGCTAGAGAAAAGAAAATGTTAAGAAAATCACACAGAAGAGACAATGTATTTATTATTCATCAAAGTGGATCACCATAAAGGTCTTCATATTCATTGTCTTAACAGTGAGTAGGCAGAGGAAGATGAGTAAGAGGAGGAGTTGGTCTTGCTGTCTCAGGGGTGGCAGAGATGGAAGAAAATCCACTTATAAGTGGACCCTCACAGTCCAAACCCATGTTGTTCAGGGGTCAACTGTAGTTTTGCACAATATTTTAAAAAAGCAAATCAGGGCAGTAGCAATAACACTACAAGATGAAATTAAGGAAACAATTTCATTTGTAATGGCACCAAAAAGAATACAACATTTAGAAATAAATTTAACAAAAGTAGTACAAGACTTGTATACTGGAAACTACAAGATTATTGTTTAAAGAAATTAAAGAAATCCTAAATAAGTGGAAAGACATCTCATGTTCATGGCCCGGAAAACTTATGATGGCAATATTCCTCAAATTGATCTACAAATTCAGTTGAATCCCTATAAAAATCCCAGCTGGCTTTTTTATAGAAATTGACAAGCTAATCCTAACATTCACAGGGAAATGCAAGACACCCAGAATAGCCAAAACAATCTTGAAAAAGAAGAACAAAATAGGAAGACTCTCACTTCCTGATTTCAAAATTTACTACAAAGCAACAGTAAGCAAGACTGTTTGAAACTTGCATAAGGACAAAGATCAATGCAATAGAATTTAGAGTCCAGAAATAAATCCACACATTTATGATTTGGTTTTCAATAGGGTACAAAGACAATTCAATGAGAAAGAATAGTCTTTTCAATAAATGGTGCTGGGGTAACTGGTCATCCATATGCAAATGAAATGGGAATCCTACCTCATACAACATAAAAAAATTAGCTCAAAATAGATCGAAGACCTAAATGTAAGAGCAAAAATTATAAAACTCTTACAAGAAAATAGGTACTCAAAACCTTGGATTAGGCAAGAGTTTATTTTTTAGATATGATACCTAAAACACAAGCAACTAAGGAAAAAAGAGAAAAATTGCACTTCATCAAAAGTGAAAAGACAACCCATAGAATGGGAGAAAATATTTATAAATCACATATCTAATGAGAGTTTAGTATCCAGAGTATATTAAGAACTCTCTCAATTCAACAATAAAAATACAAATAACCAATTAAAAAATGGGCAAAGTTTGAATAGACATTTTTCCAAATGTGGTATTTTGTTATGGCAGCCCGAGCAAACTAATATTACACCCAAGAGAGCTGAAAACCTATGTTCACATGAAATTTATACACAAATGTTCATAGCAGCATTATTCATAATAGCCAAAAAGCAGAATAAATGAATGAATGAGGGAGAACCGAAATTATTCAGCCATAAAATGGAATGAAGGACTGATACATACTAAAACATGGACAAATCTTGAAAACTGAAAGGCTAAAAGATAAACAAATGGCCCATAAACACATAAAAAGATGCTCAACATCATTAGCTATCAGTGGAATGCAAACCAAAACCACAATAAAACATCACTTCAAAAAGACAGTCAATAATAAATATTGGGAAGGATGTGGAGAAATTAGAACCCTCATATATTCCTGGTGGGAATATAATATGGTATGGCCACCTTGGAAAATAGTTTGGCAGTTCCTTAAGAAGTTAAACATAGGGTGACCATATAACCCAGCAATTTTACCTCTAGGTATTCCTGTTATGGGCTGAATTGTGTCCTCCAAAAATCCTATGTTGAAGCCCTAACCATTAGTACCTCAGAATGTGACTATTTGGAAACAGGACCTGCAAAGTGGTGATTAAGTTAAAGTGAGCCCATTAGTGTGGGCCTTAATCCAATCTAACTGGTGTCCTTACAAAAGAAAAATTCAGACATGGAAAGAGGCACCAGGGAGGTGCACACACATAGAGAAAACCATGTGAGGAGACAGAGAGAAGGCGCCCATCTGAAAGCCAAGGAGAAAGGCCTCAGGACAAACCAAACCTGCTGAAACCTTGATCTTGGAGTTCCAGCCTCTGAATCTGTGAGACAATAAATTTCTGTTGTTTAAGCCACCCAGTCTGTGGTATTTTGTTATGGGAACCCTAGCAAACTAATGTAACATCCAAGAAAGCTGAAAACCTATGTTCACATGAAATTTATACGCAAATGGTCATAGCAGCATTATTCATAATAGCCGAAAAGTAGAAGCAATAAATGAATGAGGAACAGAGAAACAGAATTATTCAGTCATAAAACAGGACTAATACATGCTAAAGCATGGATGAACCCTGAAAACGTTATGCTAAGTGAAAGAAGTCAGACACAAAAAGCCACATATGATTTCGCTTATATAAAATACACAGAATAGGTATCTCCATAAAGACAGAAAGTAGATTTGTGGTTGCCAAAGGCTGGAGGTAAAGAAAATAGGGAGCAACTGCTCATTGGGAGAGTGTTTCTTTCAAAGGTGATGAAAACATTCTGGAATTAGATAGTGACTATGGTTGTACAACCTTGTGAATATACTAAAAATTGTTGTTTTATGTATGTCAAATGTATCTCAGCTTTAAAAAAATGCCTGAAATATAGCAAGTGGGGAAAAAAAGACTACATATTATGTCTACTTTTGATGTTTATATCATAAAAAGGTTTTAAAAAGTCAAATCCATGTTTTGGATAGCAAAATTAAAGATCACTTTTCCTTTAAAAAAAAAAAAAAGTAAACCAGGGATCCTTGCAATTTGAACAAGTTCTTTGAGATGACACACTATGATTTTTTGCCTAGTTTCCTTCTGTATAAATCAGTCCACCACAACTAGCTTGAAAAAAAGCTAATCTTCAATGAAATCAAAATCTTTATATAACTTTAATATAAATTCAAAGTACTATTGGAAAGATAACACTGTACAGTTTTTACTGAAGTAAAAGTGCCAAAGTTAGGAATTTGAGTGCTTTTGACAACTGTATATTTTGTCTTGAATAATTCAGTTACAGACATCTAATTTTTGTCTCTCCACCACCTATATTACCATTCTTTAAGTCAAGTACCTATTTCCTGGGGAACCCACTCTATGTGGTTGGTCAGAGGCTGGCCAGAGCACACTATCTGTCAGGCCATAGTGATGGTTCTGTAATAAGCGTGTGACCCCAGCCAAGCTAATCAGAGCACTCGCTGGAGTTTTGCTGTTGGAGCTCTCAGGAAAGACTACCGCTTTCCACTGGGCAGTTAAGCTGAGACTATATGTAAGTTTAAATCTGCTGGCACCAAAGTCCCTGGCAATATGAAGGAAACTGTCCATAGAACAAAGCCAATATACAAAGAAAGACAGAATGAGAGATAAAGAAAGATGGAACCCGAACAACATTGTGTGAGCCCCTTGATCTCATCTGGACTAAAGCCTACTATATTCCAGACTCCAGTAATGTGAACCAATAAATTCTTTTACATGAACGGATTTCCGAGACTCCAGTGAAAGAGTCCTAATTTGAGTGCTTTATTCTAAATATACAAATAACCTAGAAACCAGTTATTGATTGAAACCAGTTATTGAAATGAGGGGGATAGAGGGAGAAATGGAAAGACAGAAGGATGACAAGAGAGAAACGGACTATATAAGAAAGGCTTATACACAAGTTCAAAAGCAAAGTTCTTTCCAAAGGATAATTTAATTTATGGAGCCCGAATGCCTGGGTTTGAATTCTGGCCTGGCCACTTATAAACTGTAACTTTGGTCCAGTTATTTAAGCTCTTTGCACCTCAGTTTTCTCATCTGGAAAATGAGGATGATAATAGCATCTATCTTAGAAGGCAACTAGGGCAATTGTGAGGATTGATTCAGAACAGGGCCTGACATGTGACAGGCACTCAACGAATACCAGCTATTATTAATATTGACATTGTAAGAACCCAAAAGTTAAACATCTACCTTTAAAATAATGCACTCATAATAATTTAACAATAATACTTCAGGAAAGGAATACAGAATTTAAGAAAAGAACTTGATATATCTATGTACATCCATATAATGGAATATTATACAGCCATAGAGGAATGAAGTACTGTTACATGTGACAACATGGATGAAAACATGATGCTGAAAGAAGCCAGATGCAAAGGTCACATATCGCATGATTCCATTTATATGGAATGTTCAGAATAGGCAAATCCCCGGAGACCAAAGTGTTTGTCAGGGGAAATGAATGTGGAGTTTCTTTTCAGAGTGATGGAAATGTTCTAGGAGTACACAGTGGTGATGGTTGCACAATATAATGAATATATACCCCAAAACATGGAAATATACACTTTAATATTATGTGAATTATGTCTCAATTACAAAAATAAACTGAGTTTATCTTCAAAAAGTCTGTATGATCATTTTGGCAAGGATCACTCATACCAAGCAGATGTTAGTAAACTGTGCTAGTTCTGTTAATAAGGGTTGAGTGGTTAACAGGCTAGTCCTGTTAATAAGGAATGAGAAAGTGTAGGTCATTTCTGACTAATGCAGTTGCTTATATCAGACAACTTAAAGTTGACTTGGAAATCTAAAGAAAAATAAATCATATAAAAGCTATACTTTTTAATGTGACATTTTACACTTTAAAAATCTGTCTGGCTTGTTTTTAGGGAGAGAAAGCATATTTAATTCCATAGTCTGTCTTCAAGAAATACTGGAATATTGGCCAAATAGACTCTGTCAGATCTAAATAAAAAGAAACACAAAACCTGATTCCTTTAATATAGTCAAGAACATGGAAAAGATACTAACAATAGAGACAGTGTCTTACAAATTCACCATGAACTCCTGGAATTCAAACAGTCACAGAAACTGGAAAGAACACTTCGAATCTACAGAATTATAGAGACAGTGAATGGACATATTTGCCATCCCTATCATAAATCCTAAACTACCACCAGAGGGGAGATTCAAGGTATGTTCCTCACTCTGTCTCATCCTGTTTGTCCCAACACATCAGATGCTATTTAATTCTGACCCTCTCCCACATAGCCTATCTGTTGGTTAATGCTCTGCCTTGGGACCTGTCTCTTCCCTAGTTAATAATCCTTTCACTTCAGGCTATGTGCAGTGAAAGACAATATGCACATCATCTGGTAAAATATATTAAAAGAAATGTCTTATCACACTTCAAAGATCTGATGAGGAAACAAAATCCTGGAAATCTGATTAAGTATGAGGCAGCTCAGAATCATCTTTGAACACAATAAATGTGAAGAAACTTCACTCAATAAGAATTCATCTCTAAGTTTTAGCCAAAGACAATTAGACACATTCATGGAGAAAATCCAGGAAGCACACTAGCAAAAGGAGAAATCAACTGCCTTCCTGTTTGAAATACATAAGATTACATGCTGACCTTATAGGACTAAATAGGTGCCTCATAACCAATTACTACTTCTAAATGTTAAAGAGTTGTAACAGATTACAATTAAAAAGAGAAAGACATTAAAAAGAAAAAGGAGACAATAAATATTAATAAATATATTTAAATAATATTAATTAAATAATAAATATTACATTTTGTAAACCTACCGAAAATCAATATCCAGTAAAAGGCTTTTAATGTTAGACTTCTTGTCACCTGATGCTGTCAATATGATCAGCTCATGCAACCTAAAGCAATTAGTGAAAGCAAATTTAGTAAGAAATTACAAATGTCATAGACAATAAGCAAAACACACAACAAAACTCATCAATGTTCTTCTGATATTTCTGATTATTTCAAGGAAACACTGAGAAAAATTTGGCGGGTATAACCGAATTTTCATTTTTGCAAATATTTGTTAAAGAGCAGAATTATCTGAAACAGAGAAGTCTAAAATTATAAACAATTTAGGAGTCAAATCAGAAAGACTCTCCCATCATATATCAGAAAGAAATCTACAAAGATTTCTCTCAATTGGAATATGGGTTGCAAACTCATTAAAAAAGGGACCATGTTTTACACTTTCTTTGAATACTCAAAAGCTTCACACTGTACTCTGTACATAGTAAGTAATTACTTGATAAAAATCTTACAATTTCTAAAGTGGTGATAAGAGTATTTTTTTAAAAAATCATATAACATACCTTGGTGTTCCAACACACAGTACTCTTCTGAATCCAAGGGTAGAAAGTAGGTCTACCAAGAACTGACAGCTCCTATCAGCGAACAGATACTGGGCATTCGCCTTCTTGTTTTCCAATGGATAAAGGAGTTGACTGGGCCTTCGTAACTGGGTGATAGAAACATCACCCATGACCTGATGCTCACGATGCCTCCCCCATTCATCTGGTAACAGCAACTGCTGACACCTTTGACAAAACTTCCTCTGAGTCAAGGGCAACTCTATAAACTTCAAGTACCTTCAAGACACAATAAAACACAAAGTAATATATTTTAAATTTATTGTTTTAAAGAAAATGTATTTTTGCTATTCTCAGTATCCAAAAAGTATTCTTATTTCCTAAAGAGTATTGCATAAAAAAGGTAAGAAAAATCTGTGGCATGTCAGCTAGAATTTATTTCTGGCTGCGTATCTACAAAGTTGAAAAGAATCAGCAATTTAATAAGAATTGAGACGCTCCAATTTAGTCACTGAATGAAGATCAATATCCATTTAAAATGTGAATATAATATATTTCTCAAACAACTTAGTAGTAATGACAACTACTATCAAGTTAAAATTTATTGACAAATCCATGTGTTCCAACTTTGAAATGTTAAACAGTCTGGCTCAGCTGACAGTCATTTTAAAATGAGAAATTAAGATCATTCTTCAAGTTCTTATGGCATACTTAACAAGAAAAATTGCCTCCTAAAAGAAAAGATGTTCCTACAAAGCTCCTCTGTTCTTAGCATTACTGACAGAGGCAGTTATAAGCTTACCCCCAAAACAGCAAGACAATAATCAAAGCCTTAAAAAAAGACTATACTGGACCTCACATTTGATCTCTCTCAGGTCACCCTTATATCTGATTTAAAGCCACCATTTCTTTTTTTTTTTTCTTTTTAATTTTTATCAGAGATTACTGAAGAGAGAAAATAATCATTGTCAGTATGTCTTAAAAACTGCTGATTTTGTATATGTGATACCAGCTATGAAATCAGAGTAAGAAAACAAGAGAAAAATAAATAAGATTATTGTGGACCATAGAGAGTCAGAAATCTCTAAAACTAAGCATGTTAAATAGCACACTAAAGGATTCTTACAGTTTGAGAAGAGTCATACAGTTTCCATGGAACTAAATTTGGGAACTGCAGTGTAAAAACTGTGAACTTAACATGTAATCATAGTCAGTATTAAAACTTTTTATATCTAAGCACAGTTTTACTTCAAAGCACCCAAGGCAGTGACAAATAGATATTCTGAATGGCTACAGCAAGAAATAAGCTATCGTGCCAGTAATTTAAATGTTTCCATTTCTATGATAACTGTTCTTTTGACAGCTTTATCTATAACTAAAAGGAAAAAGGAGACAGAGGGATGTTAGAAGAAACTTCTTAGTAATTTAAAGCAGAAATGTCAGTACAGACGAGGGCCCCTGTGAAATGAAAGGCAAGTGAAAAGAACCAACAGACACTCTTCAGCAGCAAACACTGGATTTACTACTATTACACCTTCATCACAAAACGTCAAGTGTTGACGACCTCCACGTCCAACTATGATAGGGTAACAGGTAACCAGATTTACCATTCTGGCCCTCAAAACAATTTTTAAACAGACAAAATATATGAAACAACAGTTTTCAGATATTAGACAACTGGCAGCCCAAACACTGAATCCCGAGGGAAGGGAGCAGATGAAGTAGTCGTGCAACTTAGCCAGCTTACTGCCTGTGGAGAGCTGGCAGCTTGGGGGTGGAGAATCTAACAGAGCTCAAGGAGCTAATGAGACAGAGTAGAGAATTTGGGGAGGTGAAGGCAGCTCGAATTAACAGGAAGAGTACTGGAGAATATACGCGGAGTACAGGGAGAGCAGAAAGCTGTACGCTGAGAGAGAGAGAGAGAGAGAGAGAGAGAGAGAGAGAGAGAGAGAGAGAGAGAGAAAGAGATATCTCCAAAATCTGCTGGTGACTCTCCTCAAACCTTTAGCTGAGTACTGATCAGCACATGCATGAAGAAACCACCAAGGTAAGGGAAAGAACCACTGGAAAGCAGCAGGTGGAATCACCGCTGGAATACACACCCAAGACCCAGGATGGTTTGTCCACCGACAAGCCCAGAGTGGAAAAACCTCTCTATACATGAGCATCAAGAACAGTACTCAGAAGAGCACTGCCTCAGTAGTGCAGAAAAACTCAAAGGGTGGAACAAAGGGTGCTCTCTCCTGCCTAAAAAGCTTAAAGACAAGCCTCCAAAAGCAGGGTCAGTACACTGCTTCTGTAAAGATAAGTATTTTGAGCTTGGCAGGCCATGAAGTCTCTCTGTCACAATTATTCTGTTGTTATAGCACAAAAGCAACCACAAACCAAAGGTAAATAAATAGGCATGGCCAAAGTTGGGCTACAGGCAGCATGCAGTTTGCCAAATCCTGCTCAGGAATATCAAACTATAGCAAGTAACTTAGCTGTGTCCCAGAGCAAAGCTCAAAAAATGTGTAAAGGAATTAAAAATATCCAGTATACAAAAAGGTAAAATTCGCACTGCCAGCATCTAATCAAATATTACCAGGTATGAAAAGAAACAGGAAAACATGAACCCATGACTAGGAAACAATAAATCAATCCAAACTAACCCAGAAATGAAAGATGATACAAGTAATACACAGAGACATTAAAGTCACTTACTATATATTCCACGTGTTCAAAAAGGTAGAGAAAAACATAAGCCTGTTAAACAAAGACATGGAAAATATAAAAAGATGTAAATCTAACCATTAAAGATTTTTTAAAATTGTATAATATACAAAACATCCTAGATGGGATTAACAGCAGTTCAGGAACTACAGAGAAAAGATTTGTAAACTTGAAGGCATAGTCTTAGAAACTATTCAAAATGAAACACTAAATATGTGTAAAGGAAGCCCCCAAAACGGGGTTGGAGGGGGAGAAAAAAATTTCAAAAATATAATGAATGAAAATTTTCAAAATTACATAAAAGATCCAAGAAGCTCAGAGAACCACAAGCACAAGAAACATGATGGAAAACTATAAAACACATCATAATTATTTAAGATCAATGATAAAAAAAATCTTAAACGAAAACAGGGAAAAAGACACATGTACAGAGGAATAAAGATAAGACTGACATCAGGCTTCTCACTGAAAACAAAGCAAGCAAGAAGACAATGGAGCAACAGCAATTCTATACAAATTCTTCCAAAAAACTGAAGAGATGGGAACATTTCCTGGTTCATTTCATGAGGCCAGCATTACCCCAATACCAAAATCAGGAAAAAAAAATTCCAAGAAAACTACAGACCAATATACTCATGAACACAAACTCAAATATTATTAACAAAATTTTAGCAAATGAAATCCAGCAATATGTAAAGGTAATACATCATGACCAAGTATAATTTATCCCAGGAATGCAAGACTGTTTTAACATTTGAATTCAATCAATGCAATTTACCATATTAACAGTCTAAAAAAAAGATCTCATTAGATGTAGAAAAAAGCACTTGACAAAACAAACATCCATTGATGAGAAAGATTCTCAGAAAACCAGGAATAGAAGGGAACTTATACAACCTGATAATGGGCATCTAAGAAAAACCTACAGCCAACACAATACTGATGAAAGACTGAATGTATTCCCCCTAAAACTGGGACAAAGGAAGGATGTCTACGCTTACCCTTTCTACTCAGCGTTGACCAGGGTTTCTAGCCAGTTTAATCAAACAAGATAAAGAAATAAAAGGCAGAGATTGAAACGGAAACATTAAAACTTCTTTATTCACATGATCAGGTATACGCAAAGTCCTAAGGAAATCTTCAAAAAAAACTTCTAGAACTAATAAGTAAGCTTATCATGGTTGCAAAGTAAAAGATCAATATAGAAAATCAACTCTGTTGTTACCGACTAGCAACAGATAACCCAAAATTCAAAAATACAACTAACAGCATTTAAATATGTGAAATATTTAGGGATAAATCTGACAAAAGATGTGCAACCCCAGAACACTGAAAATTACAAAACAGCATGGAGAAAAACTAAAGCTTATTTAGTAACTGAAGAGATAATCCACGGTCATGGATTAGAAAACTCAATATTACTAAGATGTCAACTCTCCTCAAATTTATCTATAAAATCAATACGATTTCAATCAAAATCCTAGCCATTTTGTAGAAACTGAAAAACTCATTCTAAAATTCATATGAAAATGAAAAGAACCTAGAATAGCCAAAACAACTATTGCAGGTTGAGTAATGCCCTCTCGCTCCCCACCTCCCACCAAAAATGTCTACATCCTAACGTGGAACCAGTGAATATATTGTTATCTTATACGACCAAAGAGACTTCGAAGTTGTGATTAAGTCAAGGCTCTTGAGGTGTGGAGACAAGAAATGTAGGCAGCCTCTAGACACTAGAAAAGGCAAGGAAAATTCTCTTCTCAGAATCTTCAGAAAGAACCAGCTCTGCCAACAGCTTGACTTTAACCTAGTGAGACTGATTTTGAACTTTGGACCTCCAGAATTAGAAGAGAATAAATCTGTGTTGTTTTAAACCACTAAGTTTGTGGCAATTTGTTACAGCAGCAACAGGAAACTAATGTAGGTGCCAAATCAATTCAATGGGGAAAGGACAATATTTTCAACCAATGGTGCTGGAAAAGTTCGAAAGCCATATGCAAAGCAATGAACCTTGACCCTTACCTCACTTTGTATTAAAAAACTAACCCCAAATGGATCATAGACCTAAGTTCAAGAACTAAAACTTTAAAACTTCTAGAAGAAAATATAGCAAAAAATAATGATGACTGGATTTGGCAAAGATTTCTTAAACAGGACTCAAGCACAAAATATAAAAAAAAGAATCAAGAAATTGGACTCAAGACCTAAACTTTTTTCTTCAAAAGATACTCTTATCATAAGCAACAAAAAAGATAAACAAATCAGACATAATCAAGATTTAAAATTTTTGTGCAGCAAAGGACACCATCACAAAAGTGAAAAGACAACCTAAGAATGGGAGAAAATACTTGCAAATCATACATCACGTAAAGGAATTGTATACACAATATATAAGGAACTCTCACAACTCAACAATAAAAAGACAATTAGCCCAATTAAAAGACGGCACAGGAAATGAATGGACATTTCTCCAAAGATAATACACAAATAGTCAATAAGCACATGAAAAGATGCTCAACATCATAAATACAAATTAAAACCATAATGAAATATCATTTCATGGATAATTAAAAAGACAGATAATAACAAGTGTATGTGGAAAACGGGGAGAAACTGGAATCTTCATACATAGCTGGTGAGAATGTAAAATGGTGTAGCCACTTTGGAAAAGTTTGGCAGTTTTGTCAAAAGTTAAGCATATACCCACCATACGATTCAGCCATTATACTCCTAGGTATTTACCCAAGAGAAACAAAAGCATGCATCCATACAAAGACTTATACATAAATGTTCGTAACAGCTTTATCTGTAAGAGTCAATAAGTGGAGGAAATCTAAATATCTACAACAGGTGAATGGATATATCCATACAGTGGAATACTATCTGGGAATACAGGAATGAACAATTGACAAACACATCAACATGGCTGAGCATCAAAAATATTTATGCTAAGTAAATGAATGCACCTCCCCCCCAAAAATAGAGCACACTGTAAGACTCCACAAAACTTTTAGAAAATACAAACTAATTTATAGCAACAGAAAACAGATCATTGGTTGTCTGGGGACCCTGGGGGTAGAAGGCTATAGGACTAAAGAGCAGGAGGAAACTTTTGGGAGTAATGGACATGTTCATCATCTTGACTGTGGTTACGGTTTCACGGGTTGATGCATATGTCAAAATTTATTGGATGGTACATTTTAAATCAGTGCAATTTATTGTATGTAAATTACGGTACCTTGATAAAGCTGAAAATAAGAAAAAAAAGTTAATTTTCCCCTAACAATCCGCAGATCACTAGGGTGACCATACATTCCTGGATGCCCAGGACAATCCCAGTTTACATTCACCATCCTGAAGTTCCATTTGGTTAGTGCCCTTTTCACTCTAAAAAAGTGTCCATAAAAAATAAAGTGTCCAAATTTGGATTAAAATTATATAGCCACCATCATACTGTAAAAATTAAATCAAATTCAAAAAGTGCTGTGTCACAAAGAATAATTTCAATGGACTAAAACACCAAATTTTTAAAACACATGTTTCCATAGTGATATTAAAGACAACAGAACAATGATCCTGATTAATCAACTTTGGAAGTTGCTGGAGTACTAAATCATTACTCTAAAAACTGTTTTACAAGGACAGAAGAGGAAGAATGAAACATGTATCTTGTCTTTCCCACATGAACTGTGATGAGGTAAGTCAACAGTTGATGAAACAAAGTTCTTTCTTATAGAAGAATACAGCTAATGAATGCATAAACAATGACAAGATTCTGTAACCCTTTACAACCTCTAGGCAATGATCATCAATCACTGCTATAAGTCATTAGACAAAAGGCTGACAGGGAACTTTATTAACAGATGGTTCAGGCTGGCTAATAGCTAAACACATGATCGATCTCAACATTACAAAGCGAACAAGCAGACATTATCTGCCTTTTGATGTCATACAGAAGGAAGTACACCCACCAGACAGGAAGGTAAATTCTATAAGAATTAGCCAAGAGCTGACTACAGCTTCCTCGGGAGAGGGGAAAATGCAGAGGTAGAAAACAGGAGTGTTGGCTGTTCTCTGTAAAACTTCAGAACCACATGCAGTTATTTTTTATTGAGATATAATTCACATACCATACATACTGTTCACCCTTTTAAAGTATACAATTCAGTGGTTTTTAGTATATTCACAAAATTACGCAACCATCACCACAATCTAATTCCAGGACATTGTCATCACCTCAGAAAGAAACCACGTACCTGTCAGCAGTTATCCCCATTTCCCCACCCTTCACCCCAGCCTCTACACAACCCCTAACCTTCTTTGTATCTCCATGGACTTGCCTACTGTGGATACTGGAATCACGCAATAGCCACATATAGATTTTGATTAAAAATTTTTGATTAATTAAAAGCTTTTGTTTAAAAAATAAAAACTGCCAGAGGATGAATTTCAGCCAAAAAAGAGATAAGAAACCACTGCAGGCCAGGTGCGGTGACTCACACCTGTAATCCTAGCACTCTGGGAGGCAGAGGCAGAACGATTGCTTGAGCTCAGGAGTTCTAGACCAGCCTGAGCAAGAGCTGAGATCCTGTCTCTACTAAAAACAGAAAAATTAGACAGGCATGATGGCGTGTGCCTGTAATTCCAGCTACTCGGGAGGCTGACGCAGGAGAATCGCTTGAGCCCAGGACTTTGAGGATGCTGTAAGCTAGGCTGATGCCACCACACTCTAGCCCAGGTGACAGAGTGAGACTCCATCTCAAAAAAAAAAAAAAAAAAAGAAAAAAACAAAGAAAAAAGAAACCACTGCAAAGGGGCTGTCAGTAAGCACTGAATCTATTTAACCACAGGACCAAAACAGAAACAAATGTGGTAGTATAATACAAAATACTTATAGTACAAAATACAATTAAGATAAATCCAAACAAAAGGAGGAGGGAAACAAGAGAAGGTGGGAGACAGTGTGAGCATACTGATTTTCTCATCTTTTACAGACATGAGCCTAAAGATAGAATTGAATAAGATATAACTGAAACGCAAGCAAAAGAGCTATAAGCAATATTCAAAGGCATAAAAGTTAACCCTGCAAAATAAATAATCAACTAAAGCCAGATAGTGATTGTAGAAAAAGAAAGAGATAGGAAGAAGAAATATACTCAATTGATCTCATTTTTTAGGTGGATGAAAACAAAAAAAAAAATGATTAAATATAGTCTAGAAAGTTGCAAAGGTAACCACAAAATACAGAAGACAACAAAAATATCGAAGAAACACATATTAAAAAAAGAAAACACAGACCATACAGTGAAAGAGAACAAAAAGAAGCAATAAAAAACAGAAAACATAAAATAATACAGCAAACTAAGACCAAGAATTCTCTTATATCAACAATGAAAATGGGCTAAATTCACCCACTAAAAGAAAGCCTGTCAGACTGGATCACAAAGCAAAATCCAAGCATCCTAATTCATCATTTCTAAGATGCATGTTTTTTTCACTTTTTAGCATCTGCAATATTGAGATATGATTTATAATTGCCATCAGTGAGATGTCATGATGTAGTGCAGACCTCATGAAAACGTGGTTCTAGCTCCACACACTGCCATGTCTTCAAGCCAGTGCTAGGCACTGCCGAACTAAGGAGGGGAGCTAACTGCCATCACACTATTATTCAGTACCAAAACACACCACCGTACATACAGTCAAGCACCAAAACAGAGCAATGGCATACATTGGATATTAGAGAAGTAAACAAATACTCCTTGTTGAAAGAATGATGACAACAATCCAGAGCTTTAAAGAATCAAAGAAAGGAAGATTCCACAAGTAGATGAAGTAGTATCAGGTTTTATTACTCAAACATGGTCGAAAAGACTACCTGTCACACACGGTGATGCCAGACGAAGGTAGGAGAAACTGCAAAGTCACTAGGAAGGGAGGAAAGAAGTTCAAAGCAATGAGGGGCTGGTGTGATGACTCACTCACCATAAGGAACTAAGTTTAATCATTTGTAAAAGGAAAAGGAGGAAGTCACGCGCGGGGAGGGCGGGCCCAGCCGCTGTCAGTCTGCGGGGATGGCCAGGGGGGCCCCCTCCCACTTAAAAAAAAAATAAAAATAAAAAAATAAAAAGGAAAAGGAGAACACTCCTAAAGGAACCTCCACTTACATGATACATCTTTGTGCCTTGTCAATTAACTCTTTCCTTTAACTATTTCCAAAAGCTTCGGAAAGCTTTATTGCTAATTTATTAACCTTTTCTTGACAAGAGATAAACAGATCTTGTGCATATTTCCCTCTATTCAAAATCACAACATAACCATCAACTACACGGCCTTATTTTTTTTTTTTTTTTTTGAGACAGA
>RJWJ010033562.1:0-17818 GCA_004363605.1 Indri indri | reverse complement strand
ACAATTTTTTAAAGTGATAGAATTAACCAGGTCACCAAATTGCTTCATTTCACAGAATTCAACTCTGGAAAAGACATGTCCCTTTAAAATTCCACCTGTGCTTTTCTTCAATAATTATAGAGAAAGAGAACTGAAGCTGTGGGATTTAATTTATTCTACTCTCCCTTTACCTTAAGCATATGAAAGTGGAATTGCTTTAAGTATATTATTGGTACCATGAAGGAAATCAATTTTTAGCACTCTCTAGAGTTAGTTTGATCCAATGAAAAGCTTTCAAGAGCAATGGCATCATCATAGCTCACTGCAACCTCCAATTCCTGGGCTCAAACAATCCTCCTGCCTCAGCCTCCCGAGTAGCTGGGACTACAGGTGCTTGCCACCATGCCCAGCTAATCTTTCTATTTTTTGCAGAGGTGGGGTCTTGCTCTTGCTCAAGCTGGTCTTGAACTCCTGACCTCAAGGGATCCTCCCACTTCAGCCTTCCAAAGTGCTAGGATTACAGGCAAGAGCCACCATGCCCAGCCTAAAATTTTCAAGTTTTGATGCTCTACACTATGCTTTTACTATGGCATCATTCTCTATTAAGTGGAGTTTGGTGTGAGGATCATCTTGGATCCCTTTCATTGTCAAATAACAAAAGAACATGAGAAGACAACTCTTCCAGAAGGCCATTCCGGATTATTGTTCTAAGGAGCAGACTTTTAGAAAGCCCCTAGTACAGTATCAATTTTTTTAAATCTCTTACTCTATGTTATTCCTTTTCATATTCAAATTTTTTAAAAAGGGTAAGTTCTTAAGTTAGTGGAGAACAGAGACAATATCTTCAAAGGAGACCTTGTCAATAGACTTTTGTTGATTTTGTGACTTACCAAACACTCGCCCCCACTTGTCATAATAGCAACCTATTTTTGCTTTGAGACAACCATCCATAATTAATCCATGCAGTACATGTGTGTGTGTTTGTGTGTGTGTGTATCAAAAGAGATATAAACAATTAATTTAAAAATCTTTTGAGAAAAAAGAAACCTCACCGTATGTCTCTTTTGTCATTTGCAGTCAAAAGATTATTATATCAATTATATCAACTTTCTTAAAGAATCAATTTATGTTTGGTTCCTATTTTATTAATTCTTGTTCTTGTTATTATTTTCCTTTTTTCCACTTGCTTTAATTATTCTTGATGTTCTTTTTCTAACTTTTCGAGATGTCTTCTTAGCTCATGGATTTTCAAATTATATTATTTTTATTATATTTATTCTTGGCTATAAATTTCCCTCTACCACTCCTCTACCTGAATCCCACATATTTGATAAGGAAGGGCTCTAGTCCCGTGGGATTATATTATTTATAAGACTTTCAGCAGCCTCCTTTCCTAACATACAGAAAAGGCTTAAAAATAAATTCAACACATAGAACAAATTAAAGCCAAGGAATCAGAAAAAAATCTTGAACCATGATACCTTGGACTTCCTAGTTATATAAACAAACAAACAAAAAATACCTTTTTACTGTATCTTGTTTGTGTTTCTGCAATTTTAAAATGAAAGAATCTTAAATAATTAAATGTTAATGGCTGATAAAACCCACTACATAAACTGTTTGCTGTTCCACAGCATTTGGGGACCAAGATATACAACCAGTTTCCTAAGGATACTATTTCTACTGCCCACCTCCCTGAGCCATGAAGTGCCATGAGCTATCATTTCCTGGAACAAATGAATGTCAATGCTGTTCTCTTGTTTTTATTTGATTGGCTTTTCCCAAGTACTCCGTCTGTAATTTAAGTGAGCTTCTTCTTTGGAAATAAGAAAACAAGACTCGAAGTCAGATTTTCACTATAAAATAATTGTGGTTGTATAAGTATAGTTACCTAGAACATAAATTACACACTTTTTCTCCATTTCCATTCAACAATAATGTCTTCATAAAAATAATTTCAAGCTGATCATAAATAATTTTCTACCATTCAGATGGCATTATATTTAAAAGAATGATGCACAAATATTCTTTTAGTCAGGTTCCCAACAGAAAATAGATGGAACACTCGAGATACTTTAGGGAGAGTTATCTTAACATGCAAGATCATTACAAAATGACTATTCATAAAGGTGTCAACAGAGTCAGGGAAGCCACAAACAATGGTTCTGTAACTCAGGTTTATTAACATCGAAGGGACAGGCGAAGGGGGCAGTTTCTGTAAAAGAAGAGAGAATTACGTAGGGGAAGCTACTGTGAAAGAAGCAGTTACCTTCAGGAAGAGTCATAAAACAGCCCAAAGTACCCTTACATGGCCTGAGCCAGGGAAATAAATACCTTGGCCTCATTTGTCTACCTCTGATTGGTTTGCCACATCTCCCTTTGGTCAAACCCAAACAGAAAACAGAGGGCAATAAAGTGTGTTTCTATATTCCACATAGGCTAGTCTCCTAGGGCAGCAAACAGGGTGGAAAGGGGGTGTTAGCGGATCTGAATGGGTAAAGAGATCAAAACATAAACATTAAGTGTAACTTAAAGCCTTTCTTATTAATCTTCTTCTTATCCAAACTATTTATTACATTAAATCATTAAAACATTGTTTTTGCCATAAATTAAATCATTCTTTTTCCATTTGTACATGTTCAAATCAATTTCAAGTAGAATCAAAAAAGCAAATACAGCAGTCATCTTCTACCTTTAAAGGCACACAGAACACTTAGTGTAGTTATTAGTATTCAATATTTTATCAAAAAGTCTCTTCTTTAATTATCGGTCTTTAACATTTAACATTTTTATTTGGATTTGGAAGTTCACATTTTTAACATTTTGCATTTACTTTCGAGAGAGTAGTTTTCATGCAGGTACCATATGTAAATTTATTAGAATTTCAATAGTTTGATATTTATATAGATGTCTAAAATAACCCCAAGTTTACTTTGAATCTCATCTTCTTTTCTTTTCTTTTTTATTGTCAATTACTCACCTTTTATTTTACTAAAAGCATAGTAATATTTTTATTTTTGCATTGGAAAATACAACTTGTTACCTGGTCAAGTGCATACTTTTCTTTTTTCCTCACTTATGTGGAATCTTTTTCTTTTCTTTTCTTTTCTTTTCTTTTCTTTTCAGAATTTTACATGGGTACACAAGTTTGGGTTACATAATTTGCTTTTGTACAGTTCAAGCCAAAGTTATAAGTATGCCCTTTACCCAGTTAGTGTGCACTATACCCATTAGGTGTGAATTTACCCATCCCCTCCGCCTCCCTCCCACCTACTTGATTTCCATTGACTTTACTTCCATATGTGCACATAAATGTTGATCGATTAGTTCCAATTTAGTACTGAGCACATGTGGTGTTTGTTTTTCCATTCTTGTGATACTTCACTAAGAAGAATGTTCATCTTTTTTCTTAACTATTGCTATTTATTCTCTAACTATATCATGTGTTGCAGATAACCATATTGTAAAGTTCAGTCACTGTGTTGATTTTATCTCTATTACCATTACTATCATTTGACTAGTTGAGTAACTATAATTACTACAAAGATTTTCTTTCCACTTGTGGCAAAAATGATGAGCATTAAGTTTGCTACTGTTAATATTGTCTAAAATCAAATACTTTCACATGAAAAAATATTCTTTTCAAATTCAAACTCAATTTTAGAAATATCAAACATAACTGAATAAATAACAACTTCATCTAGGGCAATCCCAGAAATATATTTAGTAAACCATGTTTGGTCTTTTCAAAATTCAAAGATCTACCCTCCTACACTCTAGAAGTGTCTGAACATTCATTTTTGAAGTTATTTTTAAATGTACTCCTCCAATAAATTCAAATTCCTATTATCCTACATTTAAAATATTAGGAAATCACGAAGGCCATTGTAGTTTTTTTTTTTTTCAAAAAGTTAATCATAAACTCTTAAGAGTAAGAATCTTTGAAAAGTTGTTTAACCTACATACACACCCACCTCCACCACTTTCAGAAACAACTGCATCAAACATACCCAGATGGAAATCTAAATCTCATAAGAAACAAATTCCATAATCCACTACTCACTGTCAGGAAATTCTCCTTTATGTTTAAACTATGAAGCTCAAGCTACAGATTAAGCCTGTTTCCTCCAGTTCTATTCCTGGTGAAGGAGAAACACAGATGGACACCATCCATCATGTATTTGAAAGCAGTAATTAGATCACTTCTCTTTCTCCAGTGTAAAACAGAAAAAACATCTTTTGGTGTTTTTGTATGTATTATATTTCCTAATCATACCTAATCATATCTGAAGGGGTACACATACAAACTATTTCAGTAATAATACAAGTGGGGGGCTTACATGCAAAAAATTAGCTGGTAGGCAAAATTTGTTCTTAGGTATCTCATTTTCCAATTATCAGTGACCTCATGTTCCCTCCCTGTTTGTCCCTGTGTATATAAGTCCTTGTAATCACTGCAGAAGAATATGAGGTAGAAATGAGAGGGATGAGTCTTGGTCATACCCAACTCAGCCCTGCACTTCATTTTGGCCTGGGAGATTAAGGCATCTGCAGTGAAGCTACAGGCAAGCAGCACATTGGGATACCAAGTAGAAGAGGTGCAAGTCCCTGTTATAGAGTCTACACAACAAAAAATTCAAATGAGCAATAAAGGGAACTGAATCCAGACATTTCTCATCCAGGACTACTATCTCAAGGCAAGATGTTTCTCATTTCAGAAAAGCTATAAGACTAGGATGGTCACTGGAATAAAACCTTGAATTAGTCCTATAGTGGTGAGCCATCTTAAGGCCTAGGCCACATAGGAAAAAATGTTAGCAAATTTGGAGAACATGGGGTAAGCACCAGCCCCTACCTCCTGGGTTAGAGTTGCAGAAAGAGTAAAAGAGGACACCAGGGGTGAGGGCAGACATCAATAGCAGAGAGCTCACATTTATTTGGTTCATAGACATTCACTGCCTCGATGGGACTGAATTGATCAAAATTTGCCCTGGACTTCAAACACAGTTAGCAAAACTTGACAGATCTGTAAGCCTTAAAGTTTTTTGATCATTTATTCATACATTTTTTAGTATCTACTACAGGCATCTACTATGTGTTCTAAGTGCTAGGAAATAGCAATGAGCAAAACAGAAAAAAAAAAAAATTCTGCTGTATGGAGCTCACATTCTAGTGGGATAGATAATAAACAAGATAATAGTGAAACATATTGTATGCTGATAAAGGCTATGGTGAAAAAACACAAAAGTATGGCATTTTAACAGTACACAAAACTGCTATTTTACTTAAGTCACAAGAATAAAGTTCCTTTAGATTCATCACGGCAATGAATCAAATGCGGAGGAACTTGGGGAGGAGATGCAGTCCTTGCAGTGCTTCTGAAATCCCAGAACACACAGGGCACTTACTGCTCCCCTTGGAATCTAATTCCTCTGCCTACCCAATCAGACTGGATTAGATCACAATAATGTGTTAGATGATAAATATAAGGCTTTGGAACTATTAAATACTATACCAAAAAAGCTGCATTCTTTTTTATTGCTAGACCATTATTCATTCAGATGGAGCATTACTAACTGAAATGTCCCTGGTATCAGGCTGCTGGATTGTATCTTTGCCCTCTCCTGCAATATTTTTATCAACAGCCTGCATGACGGCATAGAAAGCATGATTATCAAATTCACAAATAACTCAGTTGAAAGGCAGAGCCAATATGTCAGATGACAAAATTAAGATTCAAAATGATCTTGACAAGGCAGAACACCAAGATGAAACCCATAAAATGAAATTAATGGACATGCTGTGATTAAAAAAAACAAACAAATGAACAAGCAAATTGCCCTGCA
This sequence comes from Indri indri, assembly GCA_004363605.1. NCBI lineage: Eukaryota > Metazoa > Chordata > Mammalia > Primates > Indriidae > Indri > Indri indri. The sequence goes on along the minus strand of RJWJ010033562.1, from coordinate 11,993 downwards.
TGTGTACAAGATGGGAAAGACTAGGCATGATAGCAATTTTATTGAGGATAGGAGAAGACTTGAGGCTTTAGTTGATCTCTGGTTGAACATTAGTCAACATTTTGCTACAGCTGCTGAAAAAAAAAGTCTTAGGCAGTATAATAGAGTAATACCTAAAACAGGATAGGCAGTATCTATCTGGAAAAGAGTATTCATCCCTAAGCACCATATTTAAGAGCAATATTAAACTTTTTTTTAAATATTCTTGGAAGGATGGCAGATAGCAAATACAGTCTTCACACCATATAAGGAATAGCTGGGGGAATTTTCTGCCATAAGAAAGCGAGAGCTTATAGAAAACTGGGACCAAATATTTTAAAGGGTTGTTACTGATAAGAATACTTCTTCATCTTTAAACATATTAACTGCATGACCTCAGAAAAGATCTTTGGCCTTCAATATCTGAATTTTTAAATCTCTAAAATAGAGCTAAGAATATCAATTCTATAGGGTCATTATAAGGCTCAACAATAATACATGTAAAAGGTATAGTACCTTACATGGAACATTGTCTACACTCAATAAAGGGTGGATATTTTTATTCTCTGTTGCTCTAAGAGGTAGGAACTAATGGAAGAAGTAGGCAGAGCCATGCCATAAAAGAAAGAAAGACTCCAAAAATGTTTATTAGTCCCTTTCCATAAATTTTCTATGCAGATATTACATGACTATCAGGGAATTTGAAGAGATCCCTACATTGGGTGAAAAGTTGGACTAGATAATTTCTAAGTGCTCTTCACTGAATAATTTTTAAGTTCCCTTCCAATGCTAAGAGTTTGTAATTTTCTCTGATTTCTCTCCATGTATCTAATAGATGTGCTTGACATTAATAAAACTAAAAATATGTACAAACAGTTAAAACTAAGATTATTTGTGCTTTACTCTGTGCCCCACACTAAGAGGCAGCTAACATTTATTATCCTCTTTTCACAAATGAGGAAACTGAGGCAGAGAACAGTTATGCAGTTTGATGAAGATCCCATAACTCATCACAGCAGAATAACAATTTGAGCCTAAGCTTCTGAATTCAGAGCCAACTGGGCTAATTGCGATGCATCAGCCAGACTTTTCTCTCTATAGCTGTTGCAGCAAGACAAGAGGTTTTGTAATGCCCTAGGGTTTCCTTAGTTATCTCCAAACTGTTCTTCAAACACATTTAATTTTTAAAGTAAAGTAAATTGAAAATCACCAGTTACTGCTGGTGGGTGAATTGAAAAACATTATTAGGAAATGACATGTTCCGTAACAATTTATTTTGTAAACTAATAAAGCTCATTTCCTACGTGCTGAACCTGATTCTATTTCATCCATTTTGAATACAATTCATTCAGTAATAAATGGCCCAATTCTTGTTCTAATTTATTCTAACTTACAGAACACAAGCTAACTTGTACCTATGATTCAAGATCATTGCATCATTCATTAATGTCCTCAGGATGTATTGATAAATGGACCACACCAAAGTAAGCAGACTCTGAGTGAGGGCTGAAGGAATTCTCCAAAGAGTAAATTCTGAGTTGTAGGGTCAGGTTTTTGCGACAGTGTCCTGGCTGCTCACAAACTTGTTTTCTTCCTTGTTCCAGATTGTTTCAGATGGGTGTAGTTCCAAGATGAAAGACTTCTAGTTATGTAAGATGGTACTGCTTACTCAAAGCAAATTTCAGTGCCTATCAGATAATAAAATGACAAAGTATGGGAATTGGTGCGTGGTGAGAAGCCAGAAAAAATTAACTAAACTATGTGGTTTATGAAGCCACAGGAAATTTTGTCTATTGAAAGCGGTGGATTGCTGAGAGAAAGCAGAGGGAATTGGTAGGAACAAGTGAGAAAGTTTAAAAGTAAAGTAGGTTCAAGGAAGTAAAATTCTATAACACTTTAAAACCTAAGTCATTTTTTCCTGTTTACTTGGGTGAGTTTTGCTTCCTGACTGTTATAATGGGTTTAAGTTTCTGTGTGTGTTTAAGGTTTCAATGCAGGTAGGGGTCTTTAAGCTCACAAATGTTTATAGAATTTCCTAGCATCCTCTTTCCTGAAATTTAAATAGTTTCATATTTAGTTTTATAAATATGTCTTTTTTTTCTTTCCATGGAAAATTATAACTTAGGGCTTACTTGGAAGGTTACTTTTGAAACTTATGATAATGATCTACAGATATTTCCCTGGGAAAGAGCTTTCACCTAAATAAATAGATTTTTATGTGCTAAAGTGCTCATTTGATTGAGATTTGATGAATATTTATTCTGTTGTTAATCTTTCTGCTAATCTTATCAAATATTTGAATAGAAGCCTAACTACTGAACTATGCCTAAAAAATAGAAATAATGAAACTTCACAGGGTAATAGTGTATATTTGTAATTACTTAATTTATCAATATATAAGAACCTCTGAATTATTAATTCAGTAGATAGTTATTGAGGTATATTGCAGTTAAGCATCCTGCTAAGTGCTGACCATTCACAGGAGTTCAGTGAGGAGAGAACTTACATCATACGAATGTAGTAAGTGTTCAGGTGATAAGAACCCAAAGGAGAAAGAGCTAACCCAGATTGAGAGAGTCAGGGAAGACTTAAAGATAGAAATTAAGTACAGGAATGGAGTGGAATTAGGATTAAAAAAAAAGGACAAGTCAGTCAAGGAAGATAATGAGCTAAGGCCAAGAGGTAAGGAAATATGGAGTGCGTGGGAAAACGTAAGAGTGGTTTATAGTCACTCTCTCCAGTTGTTCTCCCTTCCTCTTTTGTATCTCTTCTACAGGCTTCTACTTATTATTTCCCTGAAGCAGCTTTTATCAATATCACCAATGACCTCCACATTGCTAAGTTCAATTTTAATAGTTTTCTATTGCTACTGTAGTAAATTACCACAAACTTAGTGGTTTAAAACAACACAAATTTATTATCTTACAGCCCTGTAGGTTAGAAATCTGACATGGGTCCCACTGGGCTAAAATCAAGATGTTATTAGGTTCTTGAGAATTTTATACCAGCAGAAACACTGCAAGCTTGGACTAAAGGAGACAGAGACAGTACAAAATGAACTTAAGCTGTCAGACTGAGACCACCCCCTCCCCCAAAATAAATCTACAGGCAAGAAACAGACTGATAAAACCATTCAACTGCAAGCATGTGCTGCCTTCATGAAAAAAGATAGATGACTCCAAGGGTGGAGCACTAAACCCAGAGGGTAGAACCGAAAGCCACAGGAATTTTTAAATAGCTTGGATACTGTGACTTCTTTTTTTCCTTCCATTTTCTCCCCTTTTAAATTGAACATTTATAACTGGTATCTTATGCCCGTCCCTTCATTGCATTTTCAAAGCAAATAACTTCTTTCTTGAGTTTCAAGTTTACAGATAGAAAAAAATTGTCTCCTAGATGGATTTTATTCTGAGCCTTACTTATAATACCTGATTTAGATGACTTAGATGATGAGATTTGGGACTTTTGAGCTAAAGTGAGTTAGAAGAGATTTTAGACTTGAGCTGATGCTTTGAGGACTTTGGGATTGAGTGAGTGTATTTTGCATGTGGCACAGACACAAATCTTTGGGAGTCAGAGGGTAGACTATACTAGGCAGAATAATAGCCCACCAAATACATCCATATCCCATTCTCCAGAACCTGTAAATATGTTATGTTACAAAGCAATAAGCAATTAGTTTGCAGATAAAATTGAGGTTGCCAGTGAGGTGACTTTAAGATAAGATCGTCCTAGATTATGTGGTGATCCTAATAAAATCACTCAGACTTTAACAGATGAAAGAAGGAAGCAGAAGAGTCAGACCCAGGGAGATGGCATTGTGAGAAAGACTTGGCTGGCCATTGCTGGCTTTGAAGATGAAAGGGGGCCACAAGCCAAGCAATGTGAATAGCAACTGAAAACCAGAAAGGGCAAGAAAATGAATTCTTCTCTAAAGACTCCAGAGAGGAATGAAGCCTTGCAGACACCTTGATTTTAGCTCATTGAGATCCATTTTCTGACTTCTGATCTCTAGAACTGTAAGATAATAAATTTGTGTTACTCTAAGCCACTAAGTTTATGCTTACTTGTTATAGCAGCAACAAGAAACTAATATACAAGCAAAGGCTGAGAAACTGTCACAGAGCAGAGAAAATGAAATGCAATCTGATACCCTGGATTGAATCCTAGAATCAAGAGGACATTAGTGGAAAATCTTCTGAAATTCAAATAAAGTCTAGAATTTAATTAACATTATTGTACCAATGTTAATTCCTTAGTTTTGACAAATAAGCCATGGTTATATAGGATGTTAGCATTAGGGGAAGCTGAGCCAAGAGTATGTGGAACTCTCTACACCATCCTTATAACTTGTCTCTAAAATGAAATTTATTCTAAAATAAAAAGTTTATTTAAAACAAAATAGCTAAAAATGGAAGGAGTAAGTTTGGGCAGCTAATTCATGTAGGTTCTAGACTCAAGAAATGATTTTTGCATCAAGCCATGCTAATTTTAAAATGTTTAATTTTTAAAAAGTTTTCCAAGACATTTATTTGACATTTTTCCTGATAATTCATAGCTATTAAGCAAATGTTTATAGTGCACATAGCTAATCTCAGTAAAATTATGAACTACATAGCTTGTGTGGCAGGTCTTGCTTTCTTCCTTTTTTCCTTATTTTACCACTTTTTTCTTACTTTTATTTTATTTATTTTTTTCCCCAAGTGGTTTCACAGTCCTTTCCAGTTGAAGAATAAACAGGACTGATAAAAATAATTTGCACCAACGTGCTTAGTAACTTAAAAGTATTCAGTGTTCTTCCAAAATTTGTGCTGCAAAAGAAGCAGACCCTAAGGAATATGGAAAGTCCTGACAGCATAATGCTCTAAATATATGAATAAATTTATCCCAGGATTTGCTGCTTCTATCACTGTTTTCATATGTAGTAGCTAAATTATGTCTTGTATTTTATTCCTCTCTATAACATGGATAGGATTAATATTTTAATAACCAAATCATTTATTATTCCTTTGAATTTACTGAGCTATCAAACTGTAAGCCACTCCTACTCTCATTTAGATTATTTTCTAGTAAAATCTGAGATGTTAGGATTTATTAATAATTATAATAACTTTCCACTACAAGAACCCCACCAAAGTAATTTCATCTTCATAGCAATACTATACAAAGGATATTATCATTATGCCCATTTTATAGACAGGGAAACTGAGGCTTAGGGAATTGAAATAGCTTGTCCAAGATCAAGAAAGCAGTTGAGGATAGAGATGGGATCTGAAGTTAGGTTGCCCAGCTCCGGAGCACAATTCAGGCTTAGCTCTCTCCCTATACCTCTGCCCTTCCTTCCCCCACTCAACCCTACACACATTCAATCTGGGTAATGCAAGAGAACTCATTACTTTCCTTCTTCATCCCATAGCATAATACTAACACACCAAAACAAGAAAATATAAACCACATATAGTATAAGATAGCTATAGTGAAACACGCTTTTTATTTTTAAAAGATACATTTTATGTCATCTCTCCTTTTCCACAGTAGCCTAGGGGACATGGCTTTTCTTTCCAAATATATGTGCATAATGTTCTCTCATTCTGCTCATGGGCAAACTATGGACATTATGATACGATTCATGCACAGTAAAGTTCATGCTATATAGTAAAGGACACATTTACTACACAAATAAAGGAAAACTTCTGTCTCCTTTCAACTTTAAGTGCTGAAACAGAAAGAACCTTTTTCAGAACAGTGATTTCTCATCTTATTTCAGTGATGCCTTTACGTATTTGATGAATAAGGCACAGGTATCATTTCTCTCTTGAAAAGAAAAGGCATTGTGTTCAGGTACATTTTTAGGATCTCATTTTACTCTCTGTCTTAGTTCAGGCTTTATAACAAAATACCATCACTGGGAGGTTTAAACAACATTTCTTTCTCATAGTTCTGGAGGCTGGGGAGTCCATGATCAAGATGCTGCCAGATTTGGTTCCAAGTTGAGAGCTCTCTTCCTGGCCAGTAGATAGCTGCCTTTTCATTGTGTATTCACATGGCCTTCCTCAGTCCATGTTCAAGGAGAGAGAAAGAGAGAGCTCTGAGTCTTTCTCTCTGAGTCTTTCTCTTTTTATAAGTGCAGTAATCCAATCATAAGCATCCTACCCTCATGACCTCATCTCAATCTAATTACCTCCCAAAGTCCTCACCTCCAAAATTCATTATATTGGGGGTCAGGACTTCAGTGCATAAATTTGGGGGGTACAGAAGCATTCAGTCTATAACAACCTCCTAAAGTGTGCCTTTCATTATATTACTATAGAATTAGGAGAGACTATCTTGGATAATTCTGTTCTAGTTGTGTCAAAAATCTTAATCCATGGACAAGCAAAATATGTGAAGGACAGGTTTCAAGGACACAATTAGGGAGAATAAAGTCTACTCGATGTACAAAGAAGGGAAGGCGCCTGGCTTCCTGAAAAGCAGTGGATTCATGAGCTGTGACTCAGAATCCTGGCTCCACCTGAGATGCTCTGGCATTGTCAAAGTCAACTAAAGAAAAGACAGAAGAGCTTCCTTTGAACGAAAATGATATGCACACACTGTCTTAGAATAAACTAATAGGAAATCAGTAATTACTGTATTTTTAGAAGTTTTTAGAAGACTTAAGGCACAGCCATGATTAAGAGCCTATTCCTATAAGAATATGAAAAAAAGAAGTGAAAAATTCAACTCCTCAAGCCAATTCAAACTCCAATTTTTATCCCAAATATCTAGAATGAAAGAGAAGGATCAAAGGAAGAAGTGAAGAATCTAACATTAACTTGAACCCATTCAGAGCACATACTTCAGGAGGTATCGTATGCTATTTTATTCAATCCATATAACATCATGTGATGCAAGCTTTAAAAGTTGTATGTTGACAAAATAGAGACTCTACAAGTGTAATTTGCCCAAGATCACAAAGTGAAGTGTAAGGCGGGTCTTCTTTAATTGAGTTGAGTGCTCTTTCCAATGCAATACAAGTAGAAATTAATGTGGTATGATCTGGGGTTCACAGGAAACCACACCCAAAATTATTGCCCACAAAAAAGTGGCATGGTTGCCCAACAATCACTCTTTATTGCTCCTTATGTCTTTCTAATTAGTTTTTTCTAATTAGTTTATATATTTAATCGAAAATAGTTAAGTATTATGTCCATGATGGACTGTTAAATGAAAAAAAAAAAAAGTTGTCAAAAAATAAATACAGAACAGACCTAAAGAAATTGTACTAAAAAAAGGAAAATCCAAATACCCAAAAATATGAGGATGACTAGATAAACTGTAGAGAGACTCAGCCATTAGAATAACGACTTCTACTAACAAAAGACTAGGTTAAGCTATAATATTAAGTAAAAAGAGCAAGATGCATAATACAAAGTGGTATGTAGAGTGTGATTATAACTATGTTAAAATGCATATTAAATAAAAGGCTATACAAGAATTATAAAAGTGATGCACTAACATAACAGAATTTAGTAATTATTCTCTTGTTTTTGCTATTTTTTCTCTAACATAATTCAATTAGTTTTTATAATTTCTTAATCAGAAATCAGTGAGCTTTTAGAAGAAATAAGCTCAATTATTTTAGTCAAGCCATAAAATAGCTTCCTCTTTGAGAGCCAGAAGCTTTTTTTTTCCATTTTATTTCCCACAGTGTGCAGCTCCTTATACCAAGTTGATGTTTAATTTTTTTTATCAAATACATTTTTTTAAAGGATAGACCAAAGCAAAATAGATCCTCCTCTGCTTAGAAAGTATTTCCTAGATAGGTTTGCTAATTAGAGATTTACATGTGTTAATGAGTTCCTCTTTTAAAATGCAAATGCATCAAATGGCTAAATGAGCAAAAAAGTATGAACAGAGAGCACACAAGAGGAAACATAAATGGCTAATAAACATTAAATGAAAAGTTCAACCTCATTAATAATCAAAGAAACAAAAATTAAAATATCAGTTTTCCTTATGAAAACGTGCAAAAATGTTCATGGTAATTCTCAACACCAAGTGGGATATAAACAAGAATAAAAATATATGCCTCTTTCATAAATTGCTGCTAGGACTGAAAATTGGTACTAACTTTCTGAAAGCAATTCAGCAAAATGATCCTAACTTTTGAGACAGGAATTACATTTTTAGGAAACCAGTTTAAGGAAAAAATCATAGATATATGTGAAAAACTTATCTTAGTGAATATTCAATGCAGCATCATAATTTAAAACAATTTAAATATTCACAATAAAGAAAAAGAAACTACAGTTTTTAAATCAGTTCAGTAAAATTCTATTTGGTCTTTATAATAAAATTTTCAAAAAACACTTGAATATAGGAAATTTCTCTTGATATAATATTAATTGTAGATAAATAGGACACAAATTGAACTATACATCATTTCACTTTTACAAATATTTAAGCATAGGCAAAATATTAGAAGAAAATAGTAGTAATGTCTTTCTCTGACTGATGGTTTTTGTTGCCTCCTTAATTTTTTTCATATGCAACTTTTCTAAGAGAATGTTTGTTATATATAATCAGCATTTTAAACATGTATTCTACCTATTCCAGCTGCAATTTCTAGGATTGATCCCAAATGAAGAAAATGTTTCTACACAATAATGCTTCTACACAGCTTTATTTAAAATAGTTAAATTGGAGGAATATCTTTAACTATCCAGTTAAGGATAGATGGCACAGCTGTAAAACAGGCCATATTGTCTTTTAATTGTTTAATTCCTTCTACTTTATTGCAAATAAATCATCTCATTTTAGTCTGTTAGTATGCACACGCACACATATACACACTCCATCTTCTCCTGAAAGAACTAAATTCAGGACTAGAGTAATGGATCAAGTTTTCTCTTCTTTGAGTACTGGCAAGATGAACAAGATTAGTCCTCTTTCTATGAGTTTCTGCTATATTTCCTAACCACCTCAAATATAAACACACACAGATAACAGAGAGGGAACATTTTTAATAATATGAGAAAATTTTTTTGACACCACAGTTAAATTTTGAAAAGCAAAACAAAATTGCAAAATATGCCGGGTAATCTCAGCTTTTTATATGCACATGAAAGTGGCCTCTTGAAAAATCTTTGAATTCATCCCATCATTCTTCCTCTCTCCCTTGCTCTTTTGCTCCTAGCACTTCCAAGAATGGGTATAGGAAGAAAGATTACAGAAATAGACCAAAGGTATACTACTAACTGGAGCCGATATAGCCTCTCATGGCTATAAAGGCTCCCAAGGGCTTTGGGTACAGGTTCTCAGCAAGCCCTGAGAACACCTCCCTCACTAAATAATTTGCTGACATGGGAATTCATTCCAGCTTAGCTGCTTCATAACCCCACTCCCCCACCACTTTCAACTCCAGCATGTGCCCACAACCTTACAGTGTTACTAGTGCTTGTTACCAGAGGGCAATACTGTGGTTGGTTATAATCGCCTCCTTATCTTATGAATTTCTCTAATTTTTAAAGAGAAAATGCATTCAAATTCAAGGGGAATATTTAAAATGATATACAAATGTAGTGAATGCATACATTTTCATTTAACAGTGATTAAACAGGCATGCCTATCTATGGCTATAAAAGAGATTAGTTGTAGATATACAGAAAGTGTCCAAACACTGGCAGATTCTTTACTGCTCAGACAAATCAAGAAATTATAAGAATGAATTTAACCTCCACAGCTACACATACATATACACTCAGAAGAGCGAAATCATACTTATTCCACACAGTTACTGAGTTACGTAAAGAACTAAGAATTCTAAGATCAATAGTAAAGTCCTAAAAAAAGAAAGACACCCAATTCAGACGGAACGAGGTGGATCAAGTATCAGGCAAACTGGAAGTGAATATCAAAACCTATTGCATATCCTCTACAGTCTATTCAGGTTGCAAACAGCATATTGTTCACATTATTGAAGCTGCATCATTCATTTTTAACATATTCTTTTACTGCCTTGATAAAATTCTAATCTAAAAAGTCCTCTAAGCATTGAAATTGATGCACACACACGCACATGCACACATGCACACTGGCTCACATACATGAGGTTCTCATTATTCAATTATCACAGTGTCCAGGGAAAAGGAACTTAACTAAGTCCATTTAAAACCAAGGAAAAATTATATACATGATTTATATATATGTTAAAATTATATATAATATATAAATTACATATACATAAAATTTCAGTACATATATAACACACAAACACACACACTGAAAAGAAAATGTATGAATGGGACTTGACTTTGAAAAATAAAACTAACAATTTTTAAATGTTTATCTTCTATTTAATGAAATGGAGGTTATATTTGCAACCATGTACCAATTTTTAGAATTTATTAAAAAAAGAATCCATCATACCTTTTTTAATTTTTTAAAATTTTTTGCACAAATTATATGATATATTTTCACCTCAAGCTTGACTTTCACAGTAGAATCATACAAGAGGGTTGTTTTCTGCAAAATTACTGAAGGGTTCATCCGTTTTCCCAAAGGTCCTCTCTTAATCTTTTGAAATTCAAATCATTCTCTTTTGAAGAACTTGTCCAGTCATCACAATTGCCACTTTCCCCTTCACTGTTAACTTGTCTAACTGCCAGATCCTCGGTTATCAATGGCTTTGCATGTGACTACCACAGTTCTCAAATACTATCACTTTCCACAGACTTCAGAAATGGATGTAAAATTTGCAATCACACCTTGAAATTTGTTAGAATTTTATTTCCAAAAACTGAATGTTTACATCTTTCTATAATCACCTATAAAGACAATGACTAAAAAACAATGGCATTTGATGGATCAGGATAAATATATTCATGTTGTGAACACTTTTCTTTCCCTGACAACATTCTCCAAAACAGAGTTCAGATAGTAACTATTAGGACAGTGAGGAGCCCTGTGCGAGTGTGTACATGTGTTCACTAAATACCTGGGCCACGAGAGCCTTACCTAGTTACTGAGGAAATCTTGGGTTCTAAAAATGAGTAAAACAAGGAAAGCATTCTCTCCCATTTTCAGTCCCAAAATATGCAAATGGACTGAGGGAGTTAAACAAGATCTTATTGTAAATTACAGCCAGAAAATCACCTCGTCTGGGAATTCAACTATACTAGTAGATATTTTAAATAGAGAAAGGGAATAGAAATTTAAGTTGGGAATATGAGATAATTTAGGAGGAAAAAAAGTACTTTTAGAGGTGCTTAAGTGTGTACATTTGGAGGATTTCTGCTTTGAACAGCTAAATGACAGCATAAAGATCTTGATTCAGAGAGAGAGAGAGCATTGCAAAAGTACAGAAAACAATATTTGACCACTTTGAAATGTTATAGCACACCTCAGAGTTACAACACACATGTACACACCACGTTTTCTTCTACAGTGCCTAATTTTCATATTAATTTATGCAATAAGTACTTATTAAATGCTACTTTGTGCTAGACTATTTTAAACAATGAGATACAACCCAATAAGAGACTTAATTATAAAGTTCTCTTCTATAGAAAATGCAGTTTCACTATTTCTAGCATTATTTTATATCAGTAAATCTAATCTTCCAAACATTTTCAGACTTCTTATTAAGTTACTTCTGACTTGTATAATTTACCAGAAAATTCATTAAAGTGTTCATTAATTTTTCACCAATCTATAAACCTTATCACTGCAGCTAAGATATAATTAACTAGGTTTGACTTTTTAATTTTGGGTACAAGTCATTTACCTACACTATCAACAGTTTTATAATAATTACTTTTTACTCCATCAGAGTTCTTTCCCCATCAGGCCCAGTAATTAGAATTCCATACATAATATCTTATAGTCATAATGACATTTATATCTGTCTATTTTACTCTTAGTCTTCACATACCGAATAGTTTGTAATCTTAACTATCTGTTTTAATGAAATCAATAGCAATAATGTGCACAAAATT
>RJWJ010033561.1:0-17830 GCA_004363605.1 Indri indri | reverse complement strand
TATGTCTCTCTTAATAGCCTGCGACCTGTTGTTACAGCCGGACAACCTGGCTTGTAAACCCTGTAAGTACAGCTGTTTTTATCTATCAAGTCTCAGAGTGTTGCCACCACTATGGTGTTGGGGTAACCTCTGGGTGCTCACTATGGGGTCCTATCTCCTCTCAGTCTGGAAGCCTCGGAATCTGAACATCACCCAGCACGGTTTGGACATGCAGGTGTCCTTCGACCATGCACCACACAACTTTGGCTTCCGTTTCTTCTATCTTCACTACAAGCTTAAGCATGAAGGACCTTTCAAGCGAAAGATGTGTAAGCAGGTGAGCTGCTGGGCGTGCATAAAGGAACACTGCATGCTTTAAAGTGCCCCCGGGCCACTGGAATTTGAGTGGCTCAACATGAGCATTAGGCTTTCTGAGTTCTCAGCGGTCAATAGATGGTCCAGAATGTTATCACTGGGATATATCTCAGGGCCATCTTGCTGTCGGTCTTCACTCCCTAGCTATCTACACCCCAGTCGTCCCAGTGGTGATGTAGCCTGCTAAAAGTATTGCCAAGGAATCAAAAAGAATTAAGTATTTCTTGTTTGTTCTGTATTTTAAACATTCATCAGGTGCTCACTGTGGCAGGCCCCAAGCTTTATGGTCCTTAACTCCTTAGCACTCCATGAAACAGAGTGGTCATCTCCTTTTACAGATGGGGACCTAAGGCTCAGGGAAGTCACCTGGCTTGCTCAAGGCCACACAGCTAGTAAGTAGGAAAACCAGATCTAGGAGCCAAGCTGCTAGCAATTCAGTGGCTACTGATTTTATAAGCAGGTCAAGCTTAAGTAGAAACTCAGTAACCAAGTTCTTAAACTGGGGGCTGTCAGAGGAGTGGGAAAAATTTCATGGAAGTTCACAGGACTGCCAGATTGCCCCGTGTGAGCACCAAGAGAGGTTTTGGTCATAGTGGCAAAGCCCGGCACCTTCCTACACATGATCCTGTGTATAATACGTACAAAAACAGACCAATAATTTCTTTCCCCACTGTTTTATTAAGTAAAGGTTATTTGAACAAGTTTATTTGTCTTATAATCAAATATTCCTGCTGAGGGTGCCACCAGCTAAGCATAGACTATGACAGGGATCCTGAGCTCTCCTAGGCCTTTTATCAAAATGAAGTTCAGACAACATATGACAGATAAACACAGCTGCTTTCTGATCTAATCACATCTTCTAAAAACTATAGTTGAAATTGGCGGCAAGTCTCCTTCAGCTTTTGGGAGAAGTGTCCTGATGACCTTGTTCCAAGAAGTGAGTTTTTAAAATTATTCTTTGCCTTTTTGCAGGAACAGAATACAGAGACAACCAGCTGCCTCCTTCAAAATGTTTCTCCAGGGGATTATATAATTGAGGTATGTATAACTCTGGAGAACTCTATTATTAATTCTACAGAATGAACCCAGTTCGTGTAGAATTCCAACTGTTTGTAACACTAAAATTTCAAGCCATTAAAGGTGTGCACAGTTATATTTTTATATGGTTCTTAACATGCTTTTTAAAAAAGTTTATACATAATTGATTTTTGATCTTTTCATTAAATATTTTAAATAAATATTTTTATGTAACCACATAGTCCATATATAATCATGGTTTAAAATCTATGTATCGGCCGGGCACAGTGGCGCATGCCTGTAATCCTAGCTTTTTGGGAGGCCTGATGGGAGAAACCCTTGAGGCCAGGAGTTTGAAACTAGCCTGAGCAACATAGTGAGACCCTGTCTCTGCAAAAAATAGAAAAGAAAAATTAGCCAGGTGTGGTGGCATGTGCCTATAGTCTGAGCTACTCAGGAGGCGGAGGCAGGAGGATGGCTTGAGCCCAGGAGTTTGAGGTTGCTGTGAGCTATGATGATGCCACTGTACTCCAGCCTGGCAAACAGAGTGAGACCCTGTCTCAAAAAAACAAATACTAGAATTAAATCTGTGTACTGTAGTCCTTCATACTACAAAGATATACTTTCCAAATTTTAGCTTAAAAAACTTTTTAGTATTAAAACAGCAAAATAAAAGTTATGCCTATTACATCTATCTATACTTCTCTAGAGCATGTGTTGCTGTTCTTCTATATAAGTGTACATGAGTTCTAAACACTACTTCAAAGAGCATGCGAATGAAATGTTTCTTTTCTTTTTTTAAATTACTTTTTCAGAACCAAATTGGTGCTACAAAAAATGAGTAAAAGGAAATTAACAATTTGTCCATAGCCCCACTATTCAAGGACAATGAACATGTCTTAACAGTTTGGTAGAAACACCTAGTTCTGGCATTCCTCAGTCGCAGTATGTGGTTTTGGACTGACACACCTTCATAAAGCATTAATGAAGGCCCAGTAAAATCAGTGGTAGAATGCCAGTTTAATTGAAAATTGTTAGAATGTGGGACTTGCCAGCTGAGTTCTTTAATAAATAGCCTTTTGATTCATGAAAGGAAACATGATGAAGCTTAAAGTTTTCAGCTGGTAAAGCAGAGATGAACCTGCATGTACTTAATGCCTAGTCTACACCTGGCCAGTGATGACAGGCACCGACAGCTCTCTGTTCCCTCCGTCATTCTCCTATACTTGCCTCCCCACTGGCCACGTCCCCCACTGCCCACTGATGGAAAAATGAATGAAATCACCATTTCTTCCCCTTACCCAGCAGACATAATTTGTTGAGATGCTATCACTTAAATAATACAGCATCCTCTGTTTTGCAGCTGGTGGATGACACTAACACAACAAGAAAAGTGGTGCATTATGCCTTAAAGCCAGGTAGGTATTTTCTTGTTGTTTGAAATTTTGACTCTAGACTACCAGAGACCAAGGTATCTGCTACTTTCTGTACTTCACGGTTTACAAAAACAAAACTAAATTCAGCTTCTCTCTCTTAAATGATGTTCCATCAACTCTGACTTTCATTCCACCCTAGTGTAGATGCCTGGAAGATCAAAGCCAGTGTGGTGGTGCGTGTAGCTGGGACTAAATAAATACTCAATTGTCCTCTGAAGAAAAGTGGTGGGAGGGGAGGTTTCCTTAGGCAAAATTCCCACTCAAAGGTATTTAACATCCCAGCAGACTCTTAACTGTTGAATTGTTCTCTGCAACCCTTTAAAAATGAACTGTTGAATCCTTTTATAATCACCAAACCAGCACTATAGAAAGGTGGTTGTGGGGTCCTAGAACTTGTTATGCAGCTTATGTTTAGAAAGGAAAAAAAGTTGTTTCTCTTGAACCTGTTACATTGCTTATGTTTAAAAACTTTCCCTTTGAAATTTCCCAGTGCATTCCCCATGGGCTGGGCCCATCAGAGCTGTGGCCATCACTGTGCCCCTGGTCGTAATATCAGCATTCGCAACGCTCTTCACTGTGATGTGCCGCAAGAAGCAACAAGGTATCTCTTTGTGTGCCATGTCCCCCCACTCAAGGGGCAGACCAGGGATCACTGCCAATAGAGATGGAGACTGGGAGCGTATGGTTCCTCCAGGTTGGCGTCTTGGAAGCCTCATAGGTCCTAGTCGGTTCCCTGGCTACTGTAGTTCCCAGAATCAAAATAATTTGGCTTTTAACCTCAGAGCCACTGAAAGGACAGGCATAATTCTATTCTCAAACCCAGGATAGTAAATTCAAGGGCAGAAAGAAAGTCTAAAGCATGAGTAGGGATATAAGTAGCCCTTGATCGCTTATAAAAGTCAGGTATCATGAGAGCCTTCTGGGGAGACGGAAATGATCCATATCTTGGTCTGGGTGGGGGTTACACAGGTGTATACTTACGGAAAAATTCACTGAGATGTACACTTAGGATTTATGCACTTTACCTTTGTAAACTATACTCAAATAAAAACTTTGTTTTTTAAAGGTCAGCTCTGCCAATGCTTAATTGGTCTAGTAGGTGCACCTGGCTGCTAACCAGGGTGGCTCCTACAGCATTTCTTGGCTTGTCCAAGGTCAATCTCAGGTTAAGAATAATTCGTGACCATTTGTTGCTCCACTGCAGAAATCAGCTGTCCCATTCCCTGCAATGACCCAAGAGGCTGATGAGGTTGGGGGCTGGGACTGTTCTAGGTGGACATGTCAGCTGTTCTTTCTTGAAGATAGCATTGGCTTCCAAGTCTTAGGGAGCAGGACAAAGCATTGCTCATAGGTATCAACACTATCTTCTTTTCCAATTTAGAAAATATATATTCACATTTAGATGAAGAGAGCTCTGAGTCCTCTACCTACGCGGCAGCACTCCCCAGAGAGAGGCTCCGGCCGCGGCCGAAGGTCTTTCTTTGCTATTCCAGTAAAGATGGCCAGAATCACATGAATGTCGTCCAGTGCTTCGCCTACTTCCTCCAGGACTTCTGCGGCTGTGAGGTGCGGAGTCGAAAGTCTCTTCTCTTACATGGGCAGGACACTTGCTCTGTACCTCTCCCCGCTGCCTTCTCCTCTCCTCCAGGCCTTGACTAGCGCCACAGCTTCCAAATTGGGGACAGTCTTGTCATTCTTTCAGTCTGACCTACCCATAAGCAGCACTAAATGTTTTATAACACTTAGTTCTAACCCTGACACATTCCTGCTCAAAAGCCTTGAGTAGCACCCACCTGGAAGGAATTTTGTAAGCGTTAAAAAGACCAGCAGCTGCCATGGGAGCAAAAAGCCAGGTTGAGGGGGGTTGCGTAAGACATCCTGGAGAGCATATTCAGGACAGAAGCCCCACTGGAGGGTCAAAGAGAGAATGGAGAGTAAAGCAGTGAGTTTACACAATTCTTTGGGGGAGTTTTGCTAAGAAGGAGAATGGAGAATGGGGTTGCCACTGGAGGGGATCTTGGGGTCCAGGGAGGAATGGTTAAGGCTGTTTGATCATTGACTAGAGCAAGTCATGGAAAGGGACACACTGGTGATGCAGGAGAGGGCAGTGGCTGGAGAGAAGCAAGAGGTGGAGAGGACTCCCAGAAAACAATAATGTGTCAGGTGCTCAAATTGTCTTCTCTGGTTTCTTTGCTGTTCTCGAGTTAAGCTATTAATATGTAGCTTTTCTATAATGTCATAGTGGTCATTTTTAGAGTGAAGTCTGAAGCTCTCGTGGAAGGCACATCCTGTTTCTTACAAATGCAAGATTTGTACAATAATTATGTAATTAGAAGTTATTTGTGCTTTCAAATTGCCCACTGGCATGTTTCTCAGAATCTCTCCACGTGGTGAGGATGCCCTCTGGTGTCAGTACAATGTATTTACAAGGCTGGGGCCAGGTTCCCACTGCAGGAAAGCTCTGCTGAAAAACAAGAGCAGACTAGCTGGTGGCACAGTCTTCAGACATCACAAACAACCCAATTCGCTCTACTTTGCAAGTAATTAGCCTCTGGGGAAACACTCTCCCAATTATGATTGTAATGTTTACTGTAGAAAATTTGGAAACTAGACAAGGATGACAAATAAAAAATTGCCTGTAATCCCAACCTGGAGAAAGAAGAACCACAGTTAATGCATGTCCATCCAGTCTTTTTCTGCATAGATGAACTAACATATACATTTGCATTTTGGGCAGATTTGAAGGTTTTCTTCTGTCTCTTCACTTAACAATTTTCTATGTTATTATTAATAGTAGTCTAAACCTGTAATTTAAAATAGCTACATGATCATCAATATTGACTCACCAGAACTGAGTTAGTCCAAACTGTTAAGTATCTCAGTAGTTCAATACTGCCCTATTTCTGATGATTTCCCAAGAATAGATGTCTAGAAATGGAATTACTGGGTCAAAGATAGAAACATTTTAAAAATGCTTGGTGTATGCTCCCAGTTAGTTTTAGCATGTATAATATTAGCAAGAATTAAGGAAAGTATAAGACAATTAAGGATTATTTTCAACAAGTGGATGGATGTTGGGGCTTTCTTCCCTTCCCTTTGGTAACGTCTTAGAGCAGAAGAGGAGAACAAAGTCATTTCAGAATGCCCTTCTCCTGTAAGAGACTGTGGCTGCTTTTATTGGTCATAGCCATTGGGAATTAGTTTCTGAACTACAGAAAGGAAGACACCAACACAATTGACGTTTTCAGCAGAATCAGAAGAAAGTGGCCTGAGAAGGTGAAGCCCTCTGAGGGGCCATGCATGCCTGGTTTTCTTTCCATTGTCAGGGATGGTCCCCTCCCAACCTCCTTACTAGACCCCCTCTTGGAGTTAAATACCTTGTCTGTCACAGGCCTTGTAGAGATGTGACCCTATAGGCCTCTCTGAAGCCATGAAGGGAGGTGCTAGTCACTCCCAAGTAAGTGAACCAGAATGGCCTTGTTACTGCAGTTCACTACCTTTTTCCACAGCTGTTGACCGACTGGTAAACAGTATAGCTGACCGTGGGGATGTGAGAGTGGCCAGGGAGGTCCTCTTTGTCAGTCATGCTCTCTGGACATGAGTCACTTATCATTGTGGGTGACTGTGGCATCCAGGCCTGGGTCCTATCTCCAGCCCACTTAGAGGTCATTCATCCATGTGCTCCCGCCAGAGCCTGCCAGCCTTCTCTCCAGGATCTGCCCCTCCCTTCCAGGCAGCCTCACTTACCAGGGACACCAACCCCAATTCCTCTTGTTCTGTGCTCTCCACCACACTGTAGGTTCCTTGAAGATGTCCTATGTATGTCCTACGTCTGACTCAGGCAAGTCGCCAAAAGCTCTGTGTTTCTGTCTCCTCACTTGTATGACAGGAGTGGTAATGATCCCAAATGATGCTAAAATGAGCTGATGGATGGCGAGTCCTTGCAGAAGGACTGGGGCATGACCATCATCCATGGAACCTTAGCTGTTCCTTGGCACCAGGTAATGTGGAGCCTGCACATAGCTGTGCTACTAATGGTTAAGGGACAGATGATGCGACCTCCTCTGACATTCCTGTTCTTGTTACCTGCTTCTCCAGACTCTTCCTGGGCGTTTTGTACGAGTGAGTGAGGCGCTTTCTCTTTCCAGGTGGCTCTGGACCTGTGGGAAGACTTCAACCTCTGTAGAGAAGGGCAGAGAGAATGGGTCATCCAGAAGATCCAGGAGTCCCAGTTCATCATTGTGGTTTGTTCCAAAGGCATGAAGTACTTTGTGGACAAGAAGAACTACAAACACAAAGCAGGCAGCCGAGGCTCAGGGAAAGGGGAGCTCTTCCTGGTGGCGGTGGCGGCCATTGCCGAAAAGCTCCGCCAGGCCAAGCAGAGTTCATCGGCGGCGCTCAGCAAGTTCATCGCCGTCTACTTTGATTATTCCTGTGAGGGAGATGTCCCCGGCGTCCTGGACCTAAGCACCAAATACAAACTCATGGACAATCTTCCCCAGCTCTGCTCTCACCTGCACTCCCGAGACCACGGCCTCCAGGAGCCGGGGCCGCACCCGGGACACGGCAGCAGAAGGAACTACTTCCGGAGCAAGTCCGGCAGGTCCCTGTATGTCGCCATTTGCAACATGCACCAGTTTATCGACGAGGAGCCCGACTGGTTCGAAAAACAGTTCGTTCCCTTCCATCCTCCCCCGCTGCGCTACCGGGAGCCAGGCCTGGAGAAGTTCGACTCCGGCTTGGTTTTGAACGATGTCATGTGCAAACCAGGGCCCGAGAGTGATTTCTGCCTGAAGGCCGAGGCGTCTGTCCTTGGGGGGACCGGGCCGGCCGACTTGAACCCAGACAGTCAGCACATGGGCCCGGACGAAGACGCCGAGGCCCGGCCCACCCCTGACGGGGGCTCTGCCCTGCAGCCCCTGCTGCACGTGGTGAAAGCCGGCGGCCCCTCAGACATGCCGCGGGACTCGGGCATCTACGACTCGTCTGTGCCTTCGTCGGAGCTGTCTCTGCCGCTGATAGAGGGACTCTCAACGGACCAGACGGAAACGTCTTCCCTGACGGAGAGCGTGTCCTCCTCTTCAGGCCTGGGTAAGGTGCCGTTGGGTCTGGTTACAGACACAGGGCGTTGCCTTTAGCTACTTAAGAAATCCCTCAAGGCGTTTTTCTAATTTTGGTGCCAACTTATTAAGCAGTAAAACCTGATGAGAACACCGTTCCTTTGATAGTTTTGATTCATCCCAGGTAATATGAATTCTCACATGTTTGAGTTGCAGGAATGCTCTAAATTATGGTGAGTTGCCCAGGCCCTGTGAGGGGTGTTAGGAAACACTCAGTGTGTGCATTTTATCACCTTTCTAAACTCCAGAAACATCAGAATACCAAAACACATCGGTCCCCAAGGATCTTGGATAAGGGTCCGTGGACCTGTGTCTTTGTTGGGACCTGTGGTGTTCAGCCCTCCCCATGGTTGTCTTTAAAGCTGCAGGCGTTGAGCCTGCGGTTCATGGGCACAGTATTCTCTCCATCCTAGCTCAGCACAGGAGGGCTCTGCAGGAGGGCCCACTTCCCCAGGGATCCCCAGCAGCATGCTCCTTACCAGGCTTATAACTAATTGGAGTATGCATGCAAACCCTTGACCGTCAAGGAAGATCTCTTCCTTCTTCAACTAAAGGAACTAGAAGCCATTAGGAGGATGAGACTGCCCCATCTTGAGCTGGTTGGGATGCTTGCCTCATTTGTGCGAAGTCCATAGTCCAAACCCAGATCTAGCCACATTCTGGCATGAACACCTGGCCCAGTGAAATGCAATGACTGTGTGACTCTGTCCTCTCTTCTCTTCTTAGGTGAGGAGGAGCCTCCTGCCCTTCCTTCTAAGCTCCTTGCCTCTGGGGCATGCAAAGCAGAACTTGGTTGCCGCAGCTACACTGACGAACTTCACGCGGTCGCCCCTTTGTAACGAAATGAAAGAGTCTAAGCATTGCCACTTTAGCTGCCGCCTCTCTCTGATTCCCCGGTTCATCTCTCTGGTTGCATGGCCCACTTGGAGCTGAGGTCTCATGCAAGGATATTTGGAGTGAAATTCTGGCCAGTTCTTGCTCCTCCTTGCCCCAACCCTCTACCAGGCAAAGTCTCCAATTTTCTAAGACTGTATAGAGCTTTGAAAGGCACATCCATAAGGTCTGACAGCAGTTTGCCATGTTAGGTCAGTCCTTGGATCAGAGCTGGTTCCGGGAGACAGGGAGGAAACATGTACAGAGGAACAGGAGAATACCTACACTGATCATTCAGACTTCATTGAGCTCCACAGACTTTGCCTGTTTGCTGTCGGCTACTTTGATTTGAATGCTTTGTGGAAAAAGTGCCTTTAATGTCATTACGGCCACAGAAATCAAGTGCCAGTCTATCTGGAACTCGTAGATGATGTTCCTGTCCATTTTTGATGCAGAACTTATGATGGCATGGGTGTTAAATGAGCTTTGAATCAAAGATCAAGAAAGTGACTGAATATACAGTCACCTTTTATAAAAGGAGTCTCTGTGTATTATTGGGTGGCATAGCTGCTAAAGTGGGCAGGGCGAGGGTGACCATCTTGACCATTCCATCCGCAGTGGGTTGGTCAACATGAAGAAGGCCCTGGAAGCTCGGCACATAGAGCGTCCTCTTGGTCCGAGGAGGCGTCTTCTTGCATCATGTGGGGGCCAGATCCGCCTGCCATTTCCCTGGGTTACATTTACTGTGCTGCATCTCACATGTTGGTTTCTGGAAGTTTATTTTTAAGAAACTACCCAGCTGGGCTGTATTATTGGAAGTTGCAGTTTGTGCTTCGGTTGGCCTTCTGGTCTAAAGCTGTGTCCTGAATATTAAGTACTGGAATTCACTGAAATACAGCAGCATGTGGAGGTGGTGGCCAGTTAATCTGCTGAACTGGTTTTGACTAATGACAGACCTCTTTTTAAGAAGGTAGAAAAGAGGGAACTATTATAAAAGTAAATGTTCTGTTTTTATGAATGACTTCTCTGCAGAATTCCTATTTCCAAGGAGAAAACAGCTGTTCATATCCTGTGTGTTGATTAGCGTGTGTATAATGAACGATGTCTTGGTCTCCCCTGTGGAAACCCTTCTTCTCCTTGTGCCCTGGAGTGGGTGTGAGTATCGTTCTCCACCTTTTTCATGGGCGATGTTAGATTTTGGCACCCTGTTTTCTTAGCGTTCAGCCTGGGGACCATGGTTTCCATACTGTCATCAGATAGGGCCAACATTAAAGGGGTTGCTGAGAAACATCCCGAGGGGGCTGGGGGGTAGGGATAGGGCAGGACTTTCCCTTTCAAGCACATGCTCGGCAGGTGGTGAAGGGATGGCTTGCACCCCTGCTGGAAAGGAGAAGTTTGTGTGTATTTTTGATGCAAATGTCATACTGCCTGTTCTGTAAAGGCAGCTGGCAGCTTCTTGGGAGAAGAACGTGCTCGTCTGTTCTCTGGCATCAAGTTTCCTGCAGCTGCTCCGAGAGAGAGACAGGGAGCTGCAAGACTGTCTCCTCATAAAACCAGGCATCTCAGAGGAGAGATGTTTCATGTTGTCAGCGTGGAGTCTGGGATGAGCGCAGAGCTCCTGCCCACACAGGACTGCCCTG
This sequence comes from Indri indri, assembly GCA_004363605.1. Lineage (NCBI taxonomy): Eukaryota > Metazoa > Chordata > Mammalia > Primates > Indriidae > Indri > Indri indri. The sequence goes on along the minus strand of RJWJ010033561.1, from coordinate 7,390 downwards.
CCGTTTCATCGTAGGCATATGTTTTGTGAAGGAGATTGGTCAGTCCAAACTTAATAACTTAGGAAAATTCACTTGGAACATTATCAGAGAGATTTCTTACTGAGGCCAAAAAATGTTTTACCCCACAGGAATTATTAGGAGCTGCTTTTGGGAGAGATATTCAGCTTTGCTCATGAAATGAGCATCTCTGAGAAAGTGGCCCAGCAGCAGCGTGGAAGACTGGGAGGGGAAGCACTCACTGGGCTCTAAGGCTGTGGGGCAGAGAGCTTGCTACATGGATGCACTTGTTATAGAAATGGAAGGGAAGAAGAGTCCAAAAATCGTCATGTTTTAGATTGGATTTAGGGTTTGGGTACTTATTTTGAAATACTAATGTTTCTGATCAAATAAAATCAAACTCTGGTATACCACATAATGAATGACAGTGTGATTGCCTAACACAGAAAAAGTTGAGAAGTAGAGCTTCCTGGTTTTGCTTCTTTAGTTTCACTTTTTTCACTCTCCCCATTATGCTAGGAATGAGAGTAGCTGCAGATTAAGGCAAAACATATGTTTTACACATAGCTGCATTTTTCTTGACTCACAGATTGTCATTGGTGAAAATGATAACATGGAATTCAGAAAAAGGTTCTGCCAAGTCACAGGCTTTTAGATATTGCAGAAGCAAGAAATAGAATATAGGGATCATCTCAATGAAATGCCTTGATCCTGAGTGTAAAAGGCTTGTGTGGATAAATTAGACACTGTCCTCTGGAAAGGAGACCTGGGTAAGTCCAGGGTTCCAGGAAAACCAAGAACTAGTTAAAAGTAGGGAGCTAGTAGTTCATCTTAATTCACCTATGTCCTACAGAAAGGACTTAGCATCTGGTGTAGTCATCTTTGCCGGGAGAGTGATCAGGGCTATTAAAGCACAGGTACAGGTGTGCTCGTCTCTCAAGAGATTGGCTACAAGCAACAGGGACCACCTTGACAGGCCCATCTCAGCCACACAAAACGTAAAAGTTCCTCCAGAAGGCTGGATGTTGGGCCTTTGAGGCACACTGATCTCCAGAAAAAAATCAGAAGTCATTTCAGTCCAGGCCTAGGTATTCAGGTGGTGACCCAGCCAGGTAAATAGTATTTTGAGCCAAAAATGAAATGAGGCCATAAAGTCAGGAGACAGAGTTTTTGGTTGACACATTAGCAGTAAGTGAAAGTCCTAGACCAGAAGTTCAATAAAATGTCTTTAGCAATGATGACATCATTGGAATCAATGTGTGGTAAGTTATGGATAGATAAGTACCTGTACGTTTCTCTGTCAAAATTTAGTCTTACATAACTTCATAGCCACAAGTACCTCTTTGTTAATACCAACCTGTAGTCTCAGGTCTCCTGATTTAAGTGCAAATAAATAGGAATGCTGTCCCTCTAAAAATGCGGGCTTGCATGATTTTCAGAGATGAGCATCTTTCCCTTTAAAAGAAGCAAAGTGGGCAAACAATTCCTGAAGGAGAATTGACACACCCTCCTCCCCGAAGAAAGAAAACTCTGCAGTCCCCACCAACCTCAACACTGATTTGGCTTCCCTAAGGAAAGAGAAGTTACTCTTTCTGTCTTTATTGGAAAAAGGTGGGCATGCCAATATGAAGGTTACTTAGCAGACCCTGTGTCTTCAGGGGGAGCCAGTGTAGCAGCCCAGGTGTAAGGAAAACAGCTGTGATGGTAATGGCAATGACATGCCTTCTCAGTGTCAGCGACAGGGAATGATGGGCACTGTGGTGAACTGAAGAGCTCCTGTTCCACGTACAGGGGCAAGCTGTTGTGGCCATGCACTATTTCCTGTCCCATTTTTGACGAGAAGCTGAGAATCTGGATTTCTATATGAAGATTGCTGATTTTTAAAATATTGGCACCTAAGTTAAAATTTTAAGTGAATTCAGGCTAACAGCACACATGGATGGACTTGACTAGGTCCATTGGCTACCAGTTTGTTAGATTGGTAAGATTTGAAAGGAAAGGCATGCATGGTAATTACAGATGTCAGGTACCACCAAAAAAATGTTATTGCTAAATGCAGCCAGTAGCTGGATCGCTTCTTTCCCCTCTCTGTCCCCCAAAGAAATTTGATGTGATCCTGAATGCATTTGAAATGTTTTGATTGCGTCTTTATATTTCATGGGGACTTAAGAGAAAGTCAAGCCAATTGTTAATTTCAAAATCAGATTTCTGTCAGTTTAAAAAATACGATGCTTAGAACAATTTAATTTAAACTCCACAACATAAAGGGCCTTATTTATAGTTTTAGCTCTTGGCATAATCATTTTTTAGATGGTGTGCAATTCTAAGCTTAGGCCAAGACATAATTAGGAAAGCAGGCATTTGTAGGGAATAAGACAAGGAATCTCCTAGTGTCCACTAGAGCCAGATATTTACATTACCGTCTGTTTTAAGTGATCTGTGAACTGACTCTGTTTTGGAGGTGTGAAACAGTATACAGAGAAAAGCTTTTCCTGATGTTGAGATAGCAGGAGTCCAAATGGGGTGTTGGGTCATCCTTGTAATATCACCTCCTTTCCAGGCTGAGGGTGAAAATAAACAAAAGGAAGTCTGACTGTAAACCAATAGCTTTGATTCCGATTTCGGAGTCTGTGGGCTAGGAGAAAGTTTAGATTATCTAGCATGTTCTACCCCTGGTGTCAGACAGGGCTGGGCCTGAATTATTCCAGACATATGGCTGTAGATGGGATTCTGGATTTTCAGAGAAGGAGATTCTATAACCTACCCTGCTGATCAGATAGTTCTTTGTATGTCTTACAGAAATTCAAACCGGCTTTCTTTTGTTTGGCGTGGAGTGGAGAAAGAACAGCTGGTCGCTTTCCATGTATTTGAAAACCACAGTGAAGTCATCCCCCTGGTGTTTTTATGTCAGTGATGAATAATTCCACCCACTTAAACCATTCTTTATAGCTCTTGTTTTCCAGGGGCTTAATAATTTTCACTGCTATTCTATTTCTTGGCTTCACACGCAGTTTAGTTGCCCAAATAGAATGTTGGTGCCTTATTCACATCGGTGCCTTGTGAAGGCCAAGCTCAGGGTGGGGATTACGGGGAAATTCTTACATGCCCAGCTCCTCTTACTACTTAAAAATATAATAGCACTTTTAAAAATGGTATGTCGCCTATGTTCATTTTGAGAATTATTCGACTGCCACGTGTTTTTTTTTTTCTTGGTGATAGTCCTCTATCAAGTCTTGTGGGTTTTTCTCCTGAGATCAAACACTTAGTGCTTATTCCTGATGTATTTAATGTTATTCCTGAGCTTCAAGATAGTCTTTTAAGACCAACTCTTACCTTCTGAGTGGCAGCTACCCCTCCCTCCCAGTTTTGGATTCTATTTTTACATATCTCTAGACGTCAGTTTTATTTCATGACTCACAATATTATTAAATGGTGCAGACTTTGGTTTAACCACTAGACAGGTGACAGCAGCAGTTGCTAAGTGCCACCTCCCCATTGCTGTTTGAGAGCTAATTTGCGAACACGTTCGAATCCCCCAGTGAGGACCGCTGGGGAATTTTGGCCAATTGTCTTCCCTCCTGCTCCTTAGTTCTTCCTTGAAATTCAGCTGGGATGCAGACACCTCCAGGACCTTTTCTGTGTTCTACTCACAATTGACCAAGCACTGTGTTTTGTACAATCAGAATTTCGACAACAGCAAACCATTCTAACTGCCTATCTAATGTTTGTATCAAAATTTCAACCAAGAAGATTCAAAGAGGCAATCTTCTGTTTGTACGTGATGTAGACAAAATGAACTGTTCTAATTGTTAGACAAAAAAATGCCATTGGATTACACTAATGTGCTTGTTTGTTATTTTAAAAGTTTGGTGTTTTCTCTCAAGAAAAAAGCATGGTGAATCTGGACAGCAGCAAAAGCTTTTGTAAAAACCAAATGTGTTCATTTAGAGAGTAAGTAACTTTTATTTTCACTGTTAGTTAAAAAAAAAAAAAATTTTTTTTTCCACTGCAGAAGCTCCCTGTTATTATGTCCTGGGGGGAAAAGCCTGTGGAATATGGTGGATATTGATGTCATTGTCTTTATTTCATCTTTAAATGTTTCCTTTTTGGGATTTGATAGAATGCTGAGCACTGACAAGACTGTAGCAGTGTGCTGTATTATTACATTGAAAATGTTAATGACTTATTTGGTTTGTACATACCTGTAAATAGGTGATAGTAGATCACAGCTGACATTTGCAAAATGTTTTTGTACCTTAGAGTTTCTGCATCAAATAAAATGTTTTAAGATTGCAGTGGTTTATTATTTTAGAACATCTTTGCTGTTTCCTGACTAGCTGGGATTCCCACCACAGTTTTCGGAGGGTTCTGCCTCAGGATGAGGTGGCCGGGGTGGCCGGTATTTTCTGCCTGTTAGAGAACAGGACCCTGCTGCCCCTGACTGCTCACAGCGGCCTCCACAGGCAGCAGTCTGTTACCTGTGTGGTGTCAGGAGGCCTCCCTGCTGCCACAGGGTTCCTTATGTAAAGAAGAAATTTGACTCTCAGAACAAATCAACTTTCTTTTTAGAAGTTTGAAAAAAGCCACTGAAACTTGGGGGCCCCACACAGATTTCTTGTCATTGAAACAGAAAAAGATGCCTGCTCATTCTTGCAGCAGACATTCTCTCCCACCTGTGTGCCCTGTGCTCTGTGAGTTAATTTCTCGGTGCCCATCAACTTCAGGGTCAGTTCCCAGCTCTGCTACTGGCAGTGTGACCCTGTGACTGTAAGACTCTGGTTCTTACTTTCTCATCCATAAAATGGGCCAGTCAAAGGCCCTGCTTCAGAAGGTGGCGAATTAATCTGAGTGATGAATATAAAGTGCCACTAGCACAGTACCTGGCACATAGTGAGTGCTCAGTAAATGGCAAGTGTCCACCAGAGGACAAGGGGTGTTAACAAATAGCAAGGACCCAGAAAACAAGTGTTTGGCCATTGCCTGAAAAGGATATAGTCTAAATTTGGGGTCTTGGGAGCATGATAGATTTTAAAAATTGCATTTTCCTTGTTTCCTTGTTCCTTCTCATGCTTCCCTGTGACGTTAGTGTGCGGAGGTCCTGCAACCTGCCTGGTCGGGGAGCTCGAGGAAAGAGGAGAAGTGGTAAAATACAGCTCTGAGGGAAGCACTGTTGGTTGCTGAGAAGAGGAAATTCTGACAAATGCCTGCCTCCTAACCTTGGTTTATCCTTCATTTTTCTTGTTCATATTTACCGAGGATACTTGTCATTTCGCCTGTTGGTGTCTTCTTCCCCATGCTCTCTGTCATTTCTCCTTATTTCTAGGAGTGCTGAGTGCTTTCTACTCATAATCTCATTTACCTTCGTGGCTACCCTGGGAGGTGGGTAATCTTCCTGTCTCCATTTTACAGATGCAGAAACCAGGGTTCAGAGAGGCTGTAACTGATCACGATCCCACACCTGGCTAGGAAGTGATGACTGCCAGCCTGTGAAGGTTAGCACGGCTGGTCCCTGCTCTAAGTAGTCACCGTGTCTTTTCTCACCACAACCCCACATAGAAGGTACTGTCAGCACCCTCATTTTCTAGATTGTGAGGCCCAGAAATTGGGTAGCTTTGCCAAGGGCACAAACAAGGAGTTGGCATCGCTGGGACTGAAGCATCATCACTCCCGATCAATAGGTTGCACTGTCCCTCAGGACAGTTTAAGGGGAAAGGAGAACCTTGAATAGCAAGTTATGGTGATTCGCTTTCTTCCTCAGTGCAAATGTTGAGAGTAAATCTGGTTCAGAGCTAAAGCACGTGGGTCTCCATTTGAAGAATCTTATTAAGCAGATGCTGTAATAAGTGAATTCCTCTTTCCTTTTCTTTTGTTAAAATTAAAGTTATACCTAGTACTTTCTATTAAAAAAAAATCCTCTTTGGGCAGCATCAGAAGCCCTAATTTTTACCATGGCATTGGAAAGCAGAATCTGTTTTTACAGCTGTTCAGGGTTCTTGCAGTTCCCAACATCTGTGGGCCTTGCCACTGGTTTTGCTTTGTTTTAGAAAGGCCAACTTTAGAGCAGCAAAGACCAGCTTCCTCTTGCAGGCTTTAATAAGAAAAAAAAAAAATGTCATTTTGTTTTAGTTAAATAAAACTACAGGTGATAAGCTAAGCAGGTGGATAAAGAGGAGACATAAAATACATCCTCGTGGTCCTGGGCATAGTGGGTCTACAATAAATATCTGTTTCCCACTCCTCACCCCCAGCATAACCTGTGCTTGCTGCCCACGGGAACAAAATCAGAAGCAGTCCAAGAACAGGGTAGGCAGAGGATGCAGTGAAGGGGAGGGATGAATACAGACATGGTGCAAGGCCTTTCTGCAATGAGACAAAATTCAAATGGCGTTCTGGGGATTAAGGAAAAGTAATGCAAGATCAGTGAGCTTGGCCCCTTAGCTTCTTTCTGGAGTGGATCTTGCACCATCTTTCACATTTATATGATACAACCTGCTTACAACATTTATCCCGAAGTGTGTGCTGGGGACACAGGACACACTAATGGACAAGGGGCACACATGATCCCTGCCCTCCTGATTCCACCTCTTCCCATGTATGGAATTGTGAACAAATCACCTAAATGTTCTGGGCCTCAGTTTCTTCCACTGCAAGGTGGGATTAATACCCACCACACAGGGTTATTGTGAGGATTAATGAGATGGGGTACATAAAGCACCCAAGGCCATGCTTGGCAAGTGGCAGGCACTTGGTAAATAATAGCCATTATTACTCTATGGAAGAGCAGGTCTTGGGCTCTTTGGGGGCTGTATGGAGATAGGTGGGAGACGGTTCCATACCCACAAGGACGTTTAGCCCAAGGACTTTGCCAGGTGCTAAGTTAAGTCGTCTCCATCCCCTAAGAGAAGAGGGCGGGTCCCGCCTAGCTGTTTTACTGGTGGTCCAGGAAGGAGGGGGTGGGGGGTGAAGAGGGGAAAGGTGCTCTTGGCAAAATTGACTCTGGGGTGTTTAATAGTTGACTACATACCTTGAGATCTGCTAATGTTCCATTCACCAGACTCCTTTTCCCTAGCTCCTTTTAGCCCTGACAGAGACACATTTTTCAGGACTTGCTGCTGCAAGGTCCCTGTGTCCAGCAGATGGCCATGCCCTGCTCTGGATGTGAACAAAGGCAGGAGTTGTTTCTCAAGCCAACTATCAGTGTGAGGTCAAGGGAATTTTCTAATTTTTAGAAGTTGGCAGGGGGTTGGGGGTGGGGGGTGGCTGGAGGTCAAATAATAGTCCTCCGGGATGAGACAGGTCTGCTTGGTCTTTTCCACTCTTGCTGGTCAGAGACACTTCAGGGGGTGGCAGGAGTCAGCTTCAAGATAAACCAGAGATGTTTCCCACCAGGCTG
>RJWJ010033560.1:0-17817 GCA_004363605.1 Indri indri | reverse complement strand
CCCATGGCATAGAGTATTGAGTACTCTTGAATTTATGCTTTCATTAATTGTGTTGTGTGTTTATCAAAAGTCACTTTGGTTTGTTCCCAAACCTATTAGTCTGTTTTGCATTGCTATAAAAGAAGAGCTGAGACTGGGTAATTTCCAAAAAAAAGAGGTTTATTTTGGCTCACAGTGCTAGAGGCTGTACAGGAAACACAGTCCCAGCATCTGCCTGGCTTCTGGTGAAGTCATTTGTGCTGCATCGAAACATGGTGGAGAAGCTCAAGGGGAAGCAGGCACGAGCAAAGAGGGACCAAACAGAAGGAGCTTCACTTTAAAACAACCCATTTTCATAGGAGCTAACCCATCCCCACCCCGCAACCAACCGAGTATTTCAAGAGTGAGAACCCATGCACTGTCACGAGAACTACACTAAGCCACTCAGGAGGGATCAGCCCTCATGACCTAAACACCTCCCACTGGGCCTTACCTCCCAACACGGCCACACTGGGGATCAAATTTCAGCAGGAGATTTTGTGGGGACAAACAAACCACATCCAAATTGTAGGACCTATTTATTCCAATTTTGTGTGTTAATGCAATCACATAAATTAACTATTACATAAACCAATTAACATGAATATAAAAATGATTCATTCCCATAAAACATGGTGTATGTTTTGCAAAAGGTAATGAAAAGGTGTATAATGAGGTATGGATGAAATAAGAATAACGGAGAATCATTTAAATAAGGAAAATTCTGCATTCATTGCTTCAGTGTTAGGCCCTGATTTTAAATTAAAAAAAACTGGAATTATCAGAAGCTGGATCAGTGTTGTGGATTTGGTGATGCAGAACAGAAATTTGGTAACTCGATCAAGGATGTTTGTTAAAGAAAAAGACTTGGCCCTATGATTAAGGTTAACACATTAATTACCATTGATATGCTTTTGGTAAAAGTAAAATATTTAAGGCACATACAGGTTTTGTGTATGTAATTTTAACCCTCTCGTGTTTTGATATATTTGTTTGCTTACTCAATGTACAGACTTGAAACCCCAAACTTAGTCCAATGACTGCTACAAAGCTTTGGTTGCCCTTTGACATGTTCTTAACTGCTGTCCGTGGCTCTAACCCTTTTTCTCTGTTCCCTTCTAATGTGAAACTTTATATCTCATTTCTCCACAAGTCAAAATTCTCTGCCTGCTGTGGCAATTGCACAGATTTTTAAAGGGATGATTTGAAAGGAAGAATCTCTTCTTTCTTAAACTCAAATTGAAAGTGGCTTCCCCTTGGATAACCTGAAAGTTCCTGAGAAACTCCATCAAACCCTCCTGAAGCACTGCCCTTGGGCAATGCTGTTTTAGTCTCCCAATTCAACTCATGCAGACTAGAAAATGCCTTTCCATGTTGTTGGTCATGCAGTACAGTCCCCACAAAAACTCCCCAAATCACAAGAAGAATTTATCTACCGTTTTAGCATACAACTGTCAAACTGTTTGCATGAAACTGGTTATCCTGAGAACTTGGGTCCTTTTTATTTTTTAAAAGAGATAGTAATAGCTTAAAAGTTTCCATAGTTTTCTCATTCTAGATGCAGAAACATCAATTTCACTTTAGAACACATTATTATTATTATTTGTTTGTTTTGGTGATGGGAATATTACTAAAATGGTTTAGGTTTTGCAAATGTTGAACAAGAAACCCCAACCACGGTTTCTGGAGATAAATTTAACGTCAGTCTAAAAATGAATACAGATATCACAGGACAGGATATGTAATACCACCTTCCGTATCCTTCGCTTTACCTGTGGTATAGAGAATCAAGTGGAATGGAACGAACTAATGGGTTACAAGAATTCATCTATAGTTTTAAACATTCATTGCTATTGTAATTTTATTTTTATAAATTTTGTAGTTGCATTGCTAAAGTTTTCGTTTATGTCCAGTGACAGCCACTTTCCCATGGCTAAGGGGCTACAGCCATCAATAACTACGAAGTTTCAACTGAAGTCTGTAGAGAAGATATTTCTTGGAAAACCACATTACTTTCTGATATCTTTCAATTAATTTTTACTATTCATATTTTATAAGTTTAATATGATTACTCATGGATATCATTCAACCTAAATTTCTTATTCTTATGAGATTTTGTCAAAATCTCATGAGAATTGAATTGTAAAATTGCAATTTACTTTTTATTCATTCTCATAATACATGAATTTTGAAATAGAAATATTTTCTTGAAAGACCCATAGCCTGTGTAGAATTAAATAACTAATAGTTCAAAATATTTTAAACTTCTTTTCTCTTTAATTCCACAAATGCTAACTAATGCACAATTCAATTGTATAATAAAATGCAAGTTTAATATATCAAATTTCCATTTTTTCTGCCTTGGATTGTTATTTACATGGATCAATATTTTTTCTCAAAGATTATATGACACATCTCAATGTGAATTAAATAATGTACACTTTTGTAATATTCAAATTAATCAATTTTCTTATTTTACTTTATGTATTTGTTTCTTGCGGTCGCCACAGCATCTAATGACAAATGTGGTGACTTAAAACAACAAAAATCTAATTCTTTCACAGGTCTGGAAGCCAGAAGTTAAAAGTCAAGCTGTCAGCCAGGTAGGCTCCTTCTGGAGGCCAAGCAGGAGAGATGGTCCCACGACCCTTTCTGAACTTCTCTTGGTTATTGGCAATCCTTGTCATCCCCTGGCTCGTGGAACCATCACTCAAACCTTTGCCTCTATCTTCACATTGTTTCTTTGGCTTCTTCTCTCACTTACAAGAACACCGTCAGTGGATTTAAGGCCCACTATAATATAGTGTTATCTCGTCTTCATCCTTACTTTACTTACCTCTGCAAAGATCCAATATCCAAATAATGTCACTCTCCAAGTTTCTCAGTAGATGTGAATTTTGGGTTTAAACTATTCAGCTCATTACAGTCAGCTTTATGCTCCACCCAATGCATGTCTATCTCATATGCAAAACACATTCACTCCATCCCAACATCGCCAACAGTTTTAACCCATGCTAACATCATCTTTAAATCCAAAACTCCATCTAAGTGTAAACAACTCGGAAAGTCCCAACCTGCAGCACCTAAATCAGATATGGATGGGACCCTGAAGATGGTTCATCCTGGGGCAAAATTCCTCTCCATTTGTGGACCTATGATGTTAGAAAACAATTTATTTTCTTCCAAAATACAATGGTGGTTCATTATAGGATAGCCATATCCATTCCCATAGGTAAAAATTAGGAGAAATAAATGTGTCACCATTTCCAAGCAAATTTGAGATCTAGCAGTGCAAATTTCAACAGGATTCAGTGTCTGAGAACCACCATCTGTGGCAATCATTTCTGTCTTCCGAGCCCAACCTATCAGAAGTGTCCTTGTCTTTTCTTCTCTGGCCTCTGGTTCTGCATGATGGCTCTACTGTTGGAGTCATTCCTCTTTTTGCTTGAAGGGTGGCACTACTAGTCTACTTCCTGCTTGCACAATTTTGGTAGTCAAACAGCTTTTTTTTATTTTCCACAGTTTCCACCACTTTCAGTCTAAGCTGACAGTGTTTTTGTTAATATAACATTATGAAAAATCTTGTGGGTCACCCATATGTGCCAAAGGATCTATGCAATTCAACAAGAAGGTTCTCCACAGGTCCTTCTTAGATAACCACATTTGTTATCCTGGCTTCTGCTGGCATATATCTCTCATTCACACAACTCGTGTCTACAGCTAAATGTTGTCCAGCCACACTCTTGGCCATTTTTCAAGAGCAGGCTTTAACATCTTTTGCAATCAGTATAGGATAAGAATTTTCCAAATTACCAAGCACTGTTTTATTTTTGCTTAGTAGCTCCCTCTTCAATTTATCTAATTCCTTTCATGTTTCAAAATAAGTAGCAAGGATAAATCAGACTGTGCCTTCAACGGCACTCAAAATCTCATCATCTAAATATCAAAATTAATCGCTGACAAATTCTGCTTTTTATTCAATAGTAAAAGACAATACAGTCATGTTTTCTGTCACTTTGTAATAAAGATTGTCTTTCTTCCAGAGTCCAAAAATATGTTCCTCATTTCCTTCTGAGACTTCAGCAGGATCACTTTTAATGCTTATGTTTCTACCAACGTTCTGTTTATGATGATATGTTTATTTGCTACGATGACACTTTCTTCACCATCCTCTTCACTTCCTTTTGAAAATTCGTAAAAATCATCTTTACTATCCATTTTTCTACCAAAAAACTCATCAAGGCAATCTAGATTTTTTCTATCATCTTTCTAAAAATTTTTCCAGCCTCCATTCCAGGTAATTCCAAAGTCATGGAATTACTTAAAAATGTCCACAATTATTTTTAAATGTCCACATTTTTTAAATATTTGTGACAAAAGGACCGTAATTACCAGTACCAAGATAGGCCTTAGTTTCCTAGGGATGCCCCAGTAAATTACCACAGACTTGGTGGTTTAAAATAACAGAAATTTATTTTCTCACAGTTCTGGAAACCAGAAATCAAAATCAAGCTATTAGTAATATTGGTTCCCTCCTACAGAGCCTGGGGGAGATAGCTCATTTTTCTCTCCTACTTTTGGTCTGTTATCAACAATCAGCATTCCTTGGCTTATTGACACACCCCAATCTCTAACTCCACTTTCACATTACTTTTTTCTCTGTGTTACTGGGTGTCCTTTTTTATTTATTTTTAGAACACTCTCAATGAATTTAGGACCCATCCAACTCAGTTTGATTTCATATTGATTCTTTAATTGCATTTGCAAAGATCTGATTTTCAAATAAGATCACATTCTGAGATTTCAGGTGGACATGAATTTAAGAGGGGGACTATTCAACCTTCTACACTAAAGGAAATGCACCAATAACTTTCTGTCTGTAAAATTAGAAGCTTTTATAACAATAAAATATTGCAGTGGATTTTACTCTTGAAATAATAAATATATGTTAGAGTTCAACTGAGTGGTGCAATGCCGGCAAATAAAAGAGAAATAAAAAGTTTTACTTTGAGTGTATTTAGAATGTTCACCTACATTTGGAAGTGGACATTTAGGTATTAAAATGCATATCAGCAATGAACTTTGAGGATATTGTTAATACTAATACTGTTATACTGTTTGGATATAGCCATAATCTGCATAATTAAACTGACATCATCAGTGACTATTTGCCAATTTGATCAACCTTCAATAGACTGGAAACCAAAGGAAAACTTAAATAGCAAATATTATCTACTAAACACCTCAGAGTACTGATAGGGGTATTAGCAATTGTCTGAAAATCCCAGGCCCATTATCATTCCTGCATGTCACCTAATGGGGTGAAACTCTATCTCCTCTTTAAAAATTCACTATTCAGACCATTATTTTAAAAAGAGTCAAAAATTTTGCAAAAGCTTTATGAGTTCTCCATAAGGGATCAAACACCTGCCAATTCTTAACTCTTTTTTTTCTTTGACTATTTCTTCATTGAAACATTAGGGATAAGCAATGAAAGAGAACAATAATCAGCACCTCAGATATTAATATTACCCCCAACTTCAAATGATCTTTCTTACACATGAGCATATTCACTGATAATTATGCATAAATTCATTGTTTGCATTAGAACATCAACTATTTATATCAAAGGGTATATCCAACTCTATAGGAAGAGAAAATTTAATTTGAGCTCAAATGAATGAATGGTTTCTCCGGAAATTCACCAATTAATACAGTGTCTACTAGGCACTTGTAGTTATTTAAATTAATCGAATTAACTAAGCTTAAAAATGTTTCCTTGCCATATTAGCCACATTTCAGTGTTCTATAGCCTCATATGGCTAGGAGCTACCTACCAGATTGGAGAGTAAATATATAAAACAATTTTCACTGTACTTGAAAGTTCTACTGGACTGCACTGCTCTAGAAAAATCAAATATTTAATTGTGTTAAAATATACATATATATGCACTCACATATATCTATATATAATTATTAACATGTTTTATATGTTAATAAATAAGTACTAGATGGCTAGCAATGAAATGTGCAAATAATCAGTCCACCCTAGTGCTATGCCCATTTACTTTTGCCTACAATGGAGTCGCATTAGCTAATTGTAAAACTTGCCTCTTCTAGAATACACAAATAGCTATATGGCTCCCTGAAACTTGATTACAAAAAGCAAGAACTTAAGTCCAGTTGTAGTGTTGGTTGTAAAGCTGAGAAGAGAGAGAGACAGCCTACTCTACCACTGGAAATTTACACACAAAGCAAAACACCTGTCTGAGTGATGAATGAGATTTTTTATGTTACTGTCTATACCATTTCCAGCTCAAATTCACAAGCAATACCCAGATTACATTGGGAATGCAAGACAGAAAATTATTATGCACATTTTATCTCTACTAAAAGAATGTGAGAGAAGGTTTTCATATACATGTGTATGTATATACACATACACACATACACTTATGAGATTGATTTGATTTTTAATTGATTGATCTTAGAATTTAATTAATTTTTGCACAGATAATCCAAAACTTATTTCTATCTATAAATCTGGGTATGGCATTTTTTTTCTGCCCTCATGTTTGTACTTTGTTTTTCAGATTAGGTGATACTTCATGTAGGACTAAAGAAAATCTATTTTTAAATGTAAGTTTGAGTTTTCGAGTAGGAGAAATGAAATAGGAAATGCCAAGATGTTTTGGCATTAGCAAAATAAGAAATACTGACCAATAGGTGGGTCTGCAAGATGCTAGATGGGCAGCACATTGGCTCTGTTTCAGAGGCGTTCTACTAGGAGGCACAAAGCCCACTGCCTGCATATGTCTGAGAGAGCAGGGGAGCTCTGGATGTAGAATCAGAGCAATGGTTTCCAGTCTTACCACTGCTGGACAACTTTGAACAAATCATTTGGCCTTTCTGAGCCTCACTTCTTTTATCTAAAACATATGGTACTAAAACAGTCTTTACTTGATATTTGATAATTAAATAACATGAAACTAATTATAATAAGCATACCATCTATGTTTTTTGATCAACAGGCATATACCAAACCCTTGGTTAAGTAGTATCCCATTCAATCCTCCCAGTTGTACAGGTAAGAAGTTTCATTATTTTATAGGTGAGAAAATCAGTGCCCTGAGGCTTAGAAGAGTGAGAGGAATTACCCAGGATCGTACAAGTCTTAAATAGCTTCATAGGGTATGGTTAGGAGTCAATGCAGGTTGCCTGGTTTCAGTCTGGAATCTCAGTCCAAAACTTAAGTCTATCTGTAAATCAGTCAAACTACATATATCTGTAAAGATACCTGAAAACCATGAAGAATATGCAGACTGTTGCTACCTCAGGAAGATTAAAGATAGAGTATTTGGGGAATATTATAATTTTAGTTGATTCATTAATGTTTTTGTTGATAGGAATTAACTCCTTTAATTGTTCACTGCCATTTTAAATATTTAGAATTTTTAAAATCTCTTTTCGATGGAGTAGGGTGTGATTTTTTGTACAAGTAGGTGGGATGTATTTTCATTCCTATTTGATTGACATAGTGACTTTCTCAAGGGTATTAATAGAGGGATGAGGTCTGAACACGTATTTTCCAATTCTTATTTCCTGTTTCTTTCAATTAAAAATAAATGTTACAGTATAGGACTTATAAGGGAAAAAAGGCCTCCACGGTCACAACAAGAAAAACTTCCTGAGATGACATGTTGCATGATGTTTAGACTCTGTTCTGCTGGTACCCTTTGTACCCCACGGCTCTGCTCAGCTTTCTCGCCCATCCCTAACGTCCTCCCAATCTTCAACATAACTCCTGTCTGTGATGATTTTCAAAATAAGTTGGGAGTTACTTTTGTTTGTTTTGTATCTGTAGACTGCTGCTCTAACCGTATCATCCCCCTGCTGATGTTTTACAGAGCCTCTTCATTGCCTTATAATTACTAAACTCTTCCATTTGCTACCCCGGGGCCTTTAGCATCTGTCCTCTTTGCGACACACCCCACATAGCAGGCCAGCAAACAAGACACTAATCAGCATGAACTTTCGGGTCTCTTTACCTTCTCACAGAATGTCCTTTCTTAGTTTTTCCTCAATGAGTGTTCTTTTGGCTCCATTAAGCTCCTTGAATAATAAGTTTGCGTTATTTCCTCTCACAAGATTTTTCCACTGGTTTCTTTATTCCCCCAAAACCCGTACTTACTCTCATCATTGCAGTATCATAGTGTATTATTATAATGTCTAATTAAGATCTCTGTTTACAGCCCACTTTGTTTCACTCAACTTGGAACCGTCATGATCCATAACAGGATGCTTTATGCTTAGTGAATTTCATTGATTCACTTCACAGCTCCTTCTTCAGATTCTGAGACTGACACGCTGCCCACTGAGATGAGGCCTTCTGACAACTCTTTAAAGAATAGGAGAAAGGTTAGATTTACACACTTAATACACATAACATGAGCATAAAGCCAAAAACCAGTCCTGCAACCCAAAGCTCATTTTGGTTAAGTTGTGTCATTTTCAACTTCCAGATCTCTGAGTCTATGAGCACGAGCCCCTTAAATAGAGCTGCAAGTCTTACTCATCTGTGATAAACTGTCCACCTTCTCTCAGGTCCTATGTTCTGCATGTATGCGTGTCCACCAGTTGTTCTGGCATCATGGATAACCAGGTGATCAATAACTACGTTGGCCACTTACTGAGTGCCAAACACTCTGCTAAAAAAGTAGGAGCTATACTTCATTTAAACATGACAATATGCTAAGGTGCAGATTTGTATTTTTTTTCACTTTATAAATAAGCTCAGAGAGGTTAAAATATTTGTGCGAAATACTCCAGTTAACAAATTCTAGATCTAGGTTTCAAACTAATGTCTGCTGACATCAAAGCATATATGTTCAACCACTATTTGGCTATGCTATGCTATTAAATTGTTATCAAATTCTATCTATTTGTTGGTGCTAGAAATGAAAATTCAAGGCTCTGAGAATTGCCAAATCACTACATATTGCAGATCTCTATAGGAATTATCAGACAGCCAATTACTTTGTGCATCCCAGTTTTTCTGGCAAAACTAAAGACATTAAAATGCCTTTAAATATATGAGACATATCTGTAATTCTGGTCCTTAATTCATTTTTACATAGTGTCTTCACTTATTTAGTTTCCTAAATAGTTTGCCTATAGGAAGAAAAACTTTTGATAAGGTTGACACAAAGTTCTGGCTCTGTTGACAGTTATATTACTCAGATTATGTGAATTAGTTGACATGCACATTCATATTTTATACTCTTGTGAGTACTCCTAGTGTGCACTTTGTAAGTATAAGTTAGCATTCATGCTGAAAATCAATCCTGGAGATCCAGGATCATGATAAAAAGGTAAGCTAATCCTCACAGCTGGTGGACTAGAACTGCTGTGTTTTACCTGGATCAGAAGGCATGACACTTGTGGCCATGGTGGTAATGTGTGCAACTTTTTATTTGAATTAATATCCCTTTTAATTGTTAAGCTATTAATAAATGTGTGTTTATTTTATTATATTCATTGAATTAAATCTTGCTAAATTTGATTTAATTTAATTGGCCAAAACAATCAACCTGTATTAGACCTACGGCACATTATTAACATTTATTTTAGATGTTTTGTTTCAGAAATTTTCCAAATGAATTAAGCTTGGTCCTAGAGACAGAAGGAGGGAGCCAGGACCCAAACGCAGGTTTTCAAGCCTCAATCACTATGAAGTCTTCAAAAAATGTCACACCAAATTCAGCCAGACATTGATAAAAACATAGTTCACCTAGGAGGAAGAGAAGAAATAAATGCATTAGAAAATAAAGTTAAATAATTTACAGTCAGTGTCTAGGACTGTCATGAAAATGAAGAGGAAAATTTTGTTCAACTTAACCACATGTTCTTTTCTTCTTTCGTCTCAGTCTGCTTTTCATCTCAACATTCGTGGTTGCAAAGAATACATCCTCAATGAGGTGAATAATTTTCTTTCAGTTACCAACTTCTAAATAATGTGTTAGGCAAAAATAGAGTAAAAAATATGTTTCTCTTTTAGTTTTTTTTTAATAGAAAATGGAGGGTTCATATTATGTAAATTAGGTGAATAAGTAAATAATGGGATATTTATTCAAGTTAGATTTGCATGGTTCCATGGAAACACTTGCTCTCAATTTTTTTAACGAAAATCTACAACTGGAAGCTTTCATTATTGATTCGACTCTTCCAAAATACTATTTAATTCACCCCATCTTTGCATGATCTGACACTTCTTTCTCTTTCAGTCTCTGACTCTCGACCTCTCCTCTCCACTACCCCTAAGTTATTCTTCCTACAGTCCTGCTTTGAGCATGTGCCCCGTTTAACAGCTCCTACTGGTTGCTATGACCATTGCACAAATTTAGAAAATCTTTACCCAGAATTCAAGGGCTTTTAGAGTCTTTTTATCATTTTTTCTTTCTTAGTTTCCAAATATATCTATTTTATTTCATTCAAATTGACCTGCCCCTGTTACAGGCCTATGACTTCTATGTTTATATTTTAGAAAGATCGTTCTTGATTCAGTGTAGAGAATGGCTTAAGTAATGGTAAGGGAAGAGATGAGAAAACAGATAATATTTTTAAAATGAGTTATTCCAGAAAAAAAGAATATAGATTCAAGAATAAAAGATATTCAAATATATAATAGTGGCACTTTCTTTAAATAAAGGAAAATATACATTAACAGTTAGAAAGAGAGCACTGTGCCCCAGAGAGAAAAATGCTGAAATTCAGCAAATATTTAAATTATCCTGGTGAAGTTGCCAGAATCATCCAAAGAAAAACAATGAGAAAATAAATATTAGACAAACACTAAAAGTAAAAATGCAATAATATGCAATCAGCTTAAATTTTTATGTTTAAAAATTAAAGAAAAAGCTGTCTTTATTTTAAAAAAGTGAATATAATACTATGTAATGATAGTCCAAGAAATTATAAGTCTATGAACTGAAAGTGTTGATTTCACAATGATGATCAGTGGAACTATATAGTGTATTGGAAGGGTCGTTAGCAATGTTAATTAAAATACATAAACTGAGAGATGATAATAAATAAGGGAAATATACAAATTGAAAATAAAGCAAGAGAAACAAAATAGGGGATCCTGGGATATTGTAGAAAATTTACCCTTTTTCAGTTTCAGGAGAGAATCTATCTTGAAGAATCATCTCAAAAAAATAAATTTTGTATTTAAATTAAGGGTAAATTGTGCAGGCTTTCCTTCTTATTGCAGTGGCAATAGAGCTCTCTGCTTATGGTAATGATTTTATAATAAGAGAATAAACATGAAAATTAATTAGATGCTGGTTTGTAGCAGAGCAAGATGTGTTCTAGATAAAGACATATTGGAGGAAAGTCTAGGGAGGGATTTGGAAGGATGCATGACACTTGCAAAGCATTAGATCGTGAAAGGAGGAAGTGGAATTTTGCAAAAGGATTGATTGGGTATAGTAGATCCATGCTACTTTACCATGAGTTTAAATGCAACAAATGAAAATAAATCTGTAGTTGCAGGTCCATATCATTATAACTGTTCTACCAATTTGGATTGTTCCTTAAAGGGTAGTTTTGGCTAAAAAGAGTGACACTGTCCCTTACCTGTGTAGCAATTTTTAGCTACGGTGGAAGTCTGCTGTTCAGATTTCTCCAATGCCCTTTACTATGGGCTCTCATGATTGAGACTGACAAAAGATGATGAAGGAATAATACTGAATTGGCCAAATGATTATTAAAAGCTCTAAGATAATTTGTAACTCATTTAGTTATAAAATAATTGACCTGATAATATCCTTACATGCAAATAAGAACAACCATAAATTATAGCAAAAAATTCCATTTTCAATTACAATAAAACATGAAAACTATTGAGGAGTTTAAATAAGTCTTGACTATGAAAATAATTTATTTTCTTAGCTAGAAAGACTTAATCTTATAAAGATTATAATTATGCAACAATTATTTTGGGAATTCCATTGGATTTGAATAAATATATTAACAAGATTTATTGCAAGAAAGAGAGTATGGGCAAGCTCATTCAAAAGCCCATACGAAAAATAAACATACAACAATAGTCAGAATATTTTTGCAAAAGAAGAATAATTAGAGAGAAATCCACTTTTCAGAACATATTTCAAACTTTATTCTCACAAAAAAGTAAATTACAGGTGGATCAATGGTTTAAATTTTTAAAAGTAATCAGAAAGACATTAAAATTTAAAATAGGGAAATTTTGTATGAAAATTAATTAGAATAGAGATAGACTTTCTAATAAGCAAAATACAGAATCCACAAAAGGAAAGATGGATACATTTGAAAATATTAATAAAAATGTAAGATTTCCACATAAAAAATTACATGAACAAAGCTGAAAGACATCTTACAAACTAGTGGAAAATTGTAGTATGTGTGATAAGAAAGTATAAGTTCATTTAAGATATAAGGAATTTAAATTAATCAAAATCCAATAGCTGAATAAAAATAAATTCATTTAAAATTATATAAATCTATGACTAAATGTACAACCATATGCATAATACCAAAAATGCAAAATAATTTTAAAGGCAAAAATATATAATATTTTTTACCCACTGGATTGGTAAAAAATAAATATTTTAAAATACCAAATTTTGATGCATTGGGAAAATGAGTATTTCATGAACTGCAGCAGCATAAATCATTGCAATGTAATAATATATGGAGGATAGCTTAAAAAGGTCAATCAAAATTTAATTGCATATATCCTTGATATTAAAGTTCCAGTTCCAGAAAGTTATCTTACGTATTTCCTTTCACCTGTGCATCAATATTTTATGAAAGAATGTTCAACAAAGTATTTGTTTGCAGAAGAAAAAGAGTGAGACAACCTAATTGCCCAGAAGTAGGGATGTGCTAAAGAATTGTGGAATTCAATACGAAGGAGTGCTCCATGGACCTGGAAAGAGTGAGGAGCTTGCAAGTACTAATAGAGGAAAAACTCAGTATTTTAAGTGTAAAAAAAAAAATGTGTTTCCTGGGCGTAAAAAACAAAAGGTATATACTGTCTGTGTCTGTGTGTGTGTGTACGAACGTGTGTGTGCGAGAGAGAGGGAGAGAGAATATGTAATGTGATGCTCAGGCAAAATTCTAGTAGCTGCCTCTGAAACGGGGAACTGGAGACCTAGGGTGGGAGAAACACTTTTTCTCACTTTTCTGTTTGTCTCTGATTTTTTTTAACATAGGTGTGTTAAATTTGTAATTAAAAAAAGTTTAAAAATTATGACTGCAATGTAACCTGAACTTAGGGATGGGAGTGTTGATGAGGAAAGTATAACAGTGGAAATTAAACACATAAAACATTAAGAAAAACATATTTAGGAAGTAGACCTGGCCTGGCTCTGAGACAGCCTGGATGAGGCTGGGGTTAAGGGGGGATGAAGCATTGATGATGAATTACTAATGTATGGACTAAGAAGCAGAGAAGCTAGGAGAGCCAAACTTCACAGTAGGAATCACATGAGAAATAGTAAGTTTGAAAAAACATAGAATTAGTTCAGTTTTGGATATCATAATAAAATCTAAAGTCTATTCATTGCTCACAATGTGTCAGTCATAGTTTTAATTACTTTACATGGATTAGCTCAATTTAATCCCCATAACAACCTAATAAAAGAGTATTAAGATTATGATGCCTTTTCAAAATTCTTGGCACATAATTGAACACACAGTACATATTTCATTTATCACAACACACTCCCATCAGAGTCAGGGACAGCACCCTAGTAATAAATACATTGATATTTTATCAATGTATTTAGGAACACATATGAATATTTACACTGAATGTGATAGGAACACGTGAATATTTACAGGAACACATATGAATATTTACACTGAATGTGATAAAGAGACTCTCCGCTTCTTGGTTATACCAACTTGATAGGTTTAAAGTTCTTTTGGGACATCCAGGTAGAGGCATCCAGAGAGGAAGAGAATTCAGAAAGGATCTTGGCGCCATGACCAGAAGGATGATCACTGCAGGCAGGAGATGGATAAAATGACCCAGGTTGGAGCGCATGCTGAGAAAGGAAGGAACCCTTGGGGTAAACCTTAAAGGGTCACCACTGAAGGGACAGCCAAAAAAAAAAAAAAAATAGTGAATCGTAATAGCTAATACATATGGAGCATTTTCTGTGCCAGGAAAATTATTACATGAATTATTCCATTTCAGTTTTCCACTAACTCTATCAGAGTGTTTTTGTAATCTGCATTTTGCTGATTAGGAAAGAGCCTCTGTTGGTTACACCACAGTGGGAGTGACTATCAACGTCTCTGTTGTGCTCCAAAGACACTAGGTTTTCCACCATGCTGAGTGCACAAAATGAGGGAGATATAGACACAAAAAGTTTGGCTGACTTTGTTATATTTATCCCTAAATACATTTGAGTGAATAATTTAATTTTTATTTATTCCAACAATCTTTATTGCATACCTATAGGCGCAAGAAACTCTGCTAGGTGTTTGGAATAAAGGAATACATAAATAACATTTCTGCTCTCAAGCAGCTTACAGAAATTCTAGACAGCAGTTACAAAATAAGGTCATAATAGCTTTTGAGAGAGTCGCAAATCATGTTTGAGGACTGTCAGAGGTGCCTTCTTGAAGGAGCTGAAATCTAAGCTGAGAACTAAGGTACGGATGGCAAAAAAAGGGAAAATTTTTCATGAAGAATTATGACAAAAAAATGTTCCTAGAAGACATGGCAGAACGAACAAAGGCATAGCGTGAGCAGATGCATGGCTTTGCAGACCCGACTGTAGTGCACTGTGGCGGCGTAGTCACGTGGAAAGGGGAAGTGTGCCGGAGAGGTCAGGAAAATGTGGTGGGGCCAGATCAAGGAAGCCCTTACGTGCCACGCTGAGGGGTCTCCGTTATTGCATGCCATAGGGCTGCACTATTAGCTTGTGACTCACAGAATTAGATCAGAGCTTCCACTCATTTATTCATGCGTGCACTTTGCAGATGCTGTTGTAAAAACATATGTGAGCACCTTGATAAGCTGCAGAGTGTGCTCCAACTGTGAGAAATGATTTTGATCCTATACAAGGGAGATAGTTGTTATTTTCAAACTATACAACGTGCTCGGGGATTGAATTCTGAGTAAAAGAAAATTTGAATGCGATTACTGGCTTTCCAGAACTCCATTGTAATTGAGCAGTGGAGACAGCAATGAGTTTTACGCAACTTTCTCAAGGCAATGAGAAGTGGGAGGTGCCTCGTCTAGGGAATAAAGAAGTCTTGGGTTTCAGTTCCATTTCTTCTACTTTCCATCGTGTTTTACATTGGGAACTTTTTTTCACTTCTGGAACTTCAGTTTTCCCACCTGCCAAATTGTTCTCTTAAGCATAAGAAATAGGAAAGATGGACTCCCATTGCCTCTCTTTACTGTTTGAAAAACTAAGATAAAAAATGTTCTTGTTTTCACTCTGAAGTGTTTTTTTGCCCTTACCTATGGGGGTGTGTGGTTTACTTATTCTACTGACATTTGAGTTTGCAATGTAGAAAAATGAGTGAAGCACACATGATTAATATTAATAATGATAATAAAATCTCCCACAAAGGTTTCCCACTAATCTTATATTATTCAGGCTATGGTGCATAATGAACATCCTGAATATTTAATAACTCAAGGAAAAAAGCTACCAATTGAAAGAACGTCTTGAGCTGTGATATACATGCATGAAAAAGCCCCTTATCCCATGACAAGGGAGAACTAACTGGATCTATCAATGGTAAAATATGACATTTTATACCTTTAGTAAAATGCCACTATGAATTGCAAGTGACATCTTACAACAAAGAACAACTTCCTATACAATATGAAAAATATAAATCCTTCTTTCCACACAAAGAATTTATATCGAAAGGTCATTACAGTGCATATAAAATCCCACTGAAGCTGCTTAATGAACTTTCTATTTTCACTCCGTTATTATCAGGTGAGAGAGGGCCTGGTGTAATTAAAAACAGGCTGTGATTTGCAAGGCAGAAGCAAGAGAAAAGCAGAAGAGTGAGGGTTTGATTGGGGAAAAACAATTGATCAACCCAGAAATAATGCAGAAATGATGGAATTAAAATGTCTATGTCTTTGCATTTTGTTTGTAGAAAGAAAGTTTGTTTTCTTCTTTCTTCTTCTTCCTTTTTCTCTCACAACCTCCCCCGACAAGGCATGGGCATCTCCTTAGGGCAAAGGCATGTTCCTGCAAAACACATAAAGACTTTATGAGATACAAAGTTTTCTTAAGAAAATGAGATTTTTCCAATTCAGTTCACCCTCGAAATGAAATTAGTTTGGTGTATTATGTGAATTGTGGCTTTTTTCCTTTCTTTGTATATTCAGCATTTTGAATATAACAACAGAGGCTAAGAGAATATTTGGGAGAAGGGAATAGACATCAAAGAAATTGATTTTTATTTGGTGAATGTAAAAAGCTACCATCAAAAGAAATCTTAGCCTGCTTTTTATGGTAAGCTGTTACACTGTATTTTTCCTCTTTATTTAAAAACTATCACCTTTTCAAATCAGGTGACAGTTTATTTTCCTTATTTTCATTTTGCTCTTATTCCCTATCTTAGAAATCAACAAAATGTTGTTCAACATTTCCTTTGATTGTTCATTTTCACTAATGTTAATATGTTTATATTAGTCCTGATAGAGTGCTCACTGAAAGATTGACAAGCCCCCAAACCCATGGTTAGTAATCCTTTAACAATTTACTGCAAGCTAGAATTTGCCAAATTCTAAGATCATATAGGCACTAAGTGTCGAATAGGATTTCTGTTTATCAATGTATTGGGACAAACATTAGCAGCCCTTGAGATTCTAAAATGTGCAAGCTGGCAGAGACCTTATGAGTTAATCAGTCCATTCCCCTGATACAAAATAGGTATGAAACCAAACCAGGAAAAAGAGGTGGAAATCCGTTCCAGTATAAATGTTCAAAACATATAGAGTACATAAAAATACCTTCTATCCTTTCACACGGATTTTTTAAAAACCTACATACATTTCACTATGCCTGGCAGAGTTCTTCATTTTATAAAAGACATGCCTTCCAAAAAATACCGGATGGAGGTATTGAAACTGAAGCATAAAAAATTGATTTTATATTATGTTTATAACCATGAAATCACAATATGCATGCAAGAAGACTAGAAAAATACTTGAAATATCAACAAGAATTGTTTCTAGGTTTTGGAATATGAGTGATTTTCCTGTTTTCAGTTTTAGTTTATTGGTTACATTTTCTAAAATTCAAATGATTAGATTTTGTCATAATACAATATTTTATTACATAATTGTTTCTTGGACTTTTAGCTAAGATCAAGTGTAGGGGAGAAAAATGTAGCATGAAAGCTGTACACTGTAGATCAAATTCCCTACCACTTTATAACATTTCTGTATTCATACAAAAAATTAACAAAGTCTCCTTAGTTGAAACAAGTTGAGAAGTTTCAATGACAAATACTGGCTACATAATATACTGAGGGTCTATTTATTCAACAACATTTTCGAGTGCTTGGAAAATGCCTACTGTGCTGCCAGGCATATAATTGGTCTTTGACAAATATTTATTACATTAAAAAAAATAAGGGGCTCATTTCAGCAGCACATACAATAACAGTGGAACAATACAGGGAAGATAAGCATGGCCCCTGCACAACAATGACACGGAAATTCATGAAGCATTCCATATTTTCAGGTGTAGCCATTTTTGTATCATA
>RJWJ010033559.1:0-17799 GCA_004363605.1 Indri indri | reverse complement strand
GTGCGCAGGGCTCCCCGTGGCCACTCTAGAGAGTCGCCTTGTGTCTAAGCAGCTGTGCACCCCAGTTCCACCTGCCTGGCAGCGTTTCCTGTGGTCGTAACCAAAGTCTGGGTGGAAGCATCCTCGTGTCAGCTACGGCCGGGACCAGGTGACAGATTTTGATCATCCTTGGCACGTGGACAGTGTGTGATGCCTCAGAGGACGGGGAGGTGCTTTGTAGTCAGATAGACCTGGGCTCATACCCGAGACCCAGAGTCCACGCGCCAAAGCTGTTGATCTCCTGGAACGTTCCTGGAGACAAGAGCACTTCCCTTTCTCCAGTGGGAGGATTTTATGAGACAGGAAATCACATCCGGGTTTCCAGGCTCTGATACCTAACCCTTCAGCAGCCATCCAGGCGGTCCCCATGTTTTCACGTCATGCTGCTGTGAAAAAGAATTTTGCATCCTGAACTTTCCTGAGACTTCGTTCCCTTGTCTATAAAATGGAAATCACGATTCCGCCCTCATACTTCACCCTGAGGCCAGAATGAAGCCCCTTCAGTCCCTGAAGCGCTTCCTGCGGGTGTCGATCTGGGTCTTCTGAGAAGCAGGCACCCAGATGGGCGTCGGCGTGCAAGGAATTTAACAGGGAAACGTCCGTGTGAGGGAAAACGGAGAGGAAGGCAGGAAAGGCGGCCGGGCCGCTGCCGGGTCACAGAGCAGCTCCGACCACGGGGGAGGAGAGCTGCTGCGCGGTCTCAGACGGGTTTGGCGAGGCCACAGCTCGGGGTCGGAGCACGGCCCTTGCCTCCTGGAACATTCCGGCCGGGCTCAGTCGCTGGCTGGGAGCATAAACACAGCCGCCCTGGATGTCGGAGCGCAGCAGCTGGGGCCCTGCTCAGGTGGGGCTCCCAGGGGGAGGGGTCACCAAGGCGCCTCCTCATGGCCACCACGGCGTCCATCCCACATGCTGTCCCTCTGCCTACGATACTCTTCTCCTCCACTGATCTCCTCCTGGCTAATCCTGGCCCATCCTGTGAGTCTTGGAGCAGAGGTCTCTTCCTCCAGGCAGCCTTCTCTGGTCTCGGCCCCTTCCCTCTCCTGGCACTTACTGCATGTGCTGCAGTCGCATGGAGAATCCTCGTTTCCCCCAGGGCACCGTGTCCCACTCACAGCTGCGCCAGCCCCGATCACAGCCCACCCTGGGCCTGGGGCTGGGCCTGCTCTCCTGAGTATTGCTGAGTGGGGAAGACAGACAAATGCCCCCACGGCTGGCAAGGGTATCTGAATTTGGGAGTGCTGATTCCAGAACCCCTCACCTGTCCCATTATGAACCCCCTGCTCAGGGGGTGTGCAAATTATTGGTGAGAGGAAGGGTGCATGCCCTCACCTGGTCAGAGCACCCGTAGACATAGGTAGGTGTCTGCCCCACCTCTGCATGGGCCCATCCCCAAGACGCCTGCGTCCATGCACCCCTGTGCCAGGAAATAGACAGGTACTGAGCAGCCTTCTTGATGCTGGCCCAGGGAAGACGCATCCAGGAAGCAGGGGTGCCACCCATGGGCTGGGAGGCACTTAGAGTCACCAAGCATCAGCCCTGAAAGGGACCTGTGAGCTCATCTACTCATAGTCCCTATTGGTGCACATCGGGGGAGTGAGTTACCAGCCCTCTGAGCTGTTGATTCTCTTAACCTTCTTGACGGCCAGAGGAGGTTCTGGGGCAGCCAGAATCCCCCAAGCTGGTCACTGCTGGCCATGAGCAGGCTTGCCTGTTGACCCCAGGAGGTTGTACAACTTTTATCCTTCTCTATGCATGCCATGACAGTAAAAGGCCAAGAGGCACACAATTCTAGTCTGATCCCATTATACAGATGAGGAAACTGAGGCCCAAGAGGAGAAACATCAGGAATGAAGAAGTCTGGTTTCTCATCCCAGGACACCTCAGCTCTGCCCACCTCAGGCCGTGGTCAGCTCCAGATCCCCTTGGGCCTCCATCCCAGAGCGGCTTCTCCTCTTCCCACCAAGACAGCGGCTGGGGGATCCCTACATCCCTCCTGACATCCTCTGGAAAGAATGAGTTCACCTCTCCAGCAGCCATCTCCATCTTCTCTGGTTTCCCTCTCGTCGGGGAAGGCATCATGCCGGAGAGCGGGATGTTCAGCTAATAAATATGTATGCGGGATTTTTATTACTTAATAGTTGTAAGGTTAATCGTCGTAGTGAACGCCTATATTTAATGTGTCAATGGAGCTGCAAAATGCCAAACTGAATAGCTTTAACACACATTAGTTCTACTTGTGAATCTACAAATAGGAACCTTGTCAAAAAAGTATTCAAACCAAGATCAGTATTGATTTTGGTCCTCGGGAAAGGCGCTGGACTGTGACAGTTTAAAATGATAAATGTCTAGAGAATTATTTGCCCGTATTGATAAAAAGAAGCAGATATAAAGCTGACGGTCTCGGAGGAGGCGTCGCCGGTGAGTGTGGGCAGCACATCCAGCATCGTTGGGGGCTTGCAGCTAATCTCCCCTTTGATATGGAGAAGGTCCCAGCGGATCTGGCCCTGCCCTGGGCCAGGCTTCTAGTGATTGCTAAGGAGGGTCTCTCTGAGCATGCTCAGTCCGCTCCTGGGCGCCTGCCCTGACGGCCCCACCATGTTTTTGGAGGGGAGTGTCCTGCAGGGACCCAAGTGCCTCCCAGGGCACTGCTCCTGTCCTGCTCAGTAACCTTCCGAGGCTCACGAAGCAAGATTGAAATCCTCAGCCCGGCCTCAGAGCTCTTGTCCCAAATGACATTGTCTCCCCCAACCGCATCCCCCAAAGCTCAGCCCCACCTGCCCACAAGACTGGCAGGTGGCAGCTCTTGCGAACTCTTCCCCAAAGGCTGCATTCTCACCAGTTCTCTGGCCTAGAATACACCCCCTACCCATTGTCGCTGCCTGAAGCCAACGCTTTCTTTAGGACAACTTGGCCCCCACATTCTCTTCAGGTCTCTGCTCCAATGCCACTTGCTCTAGAAGCTTCCTGGGATGCCCTACCTGAAAGAATATCCCCTCTCGTGCTGTCTCCTTAGCCTGCTATATGTCTGCACCGAGCCTGCATCACCACCTGGTATATACGTTTATATGTTGGTTGACTTTTATCTGTCTCCCTCAACAACAATGTAAGTGCCATAGGGCAGACTTTGTCTATTTCATTCATCAGTGTCTGGCACATGGAAGGTGCTAGATAAGTATTTGTCGAGTGAATGAATGAGTGAGTCCTTTAAGAAGGCTCCACGACAGCCCCCAGCTCAGTGATCATCCATTCTTCTCTTCTCCCCAAACTGATTTGGGACCTTTCCAGTTCTCACACCACCCACTCCCTCATTCAAAAACCTTCCATGGCTCCCTGTGCCCTGACGACCAGGCTTAAAGTCCTCAGACTGACCTGTAAAACCACGCCCCACCCCTGCTCCCATCTTCTGAATCCCGAGCTAGGTTTCCTCTTCCCTCCTGCAGTCCGGGACCTGGCCATGCTCTCTCTGTGTACCACCTGGGGCTGGGGCTTCTGTGGACATCCCCTTGGCCCAAGTGCAGCTTCGTGCTATTTTGCCCCTGTGGTTGGCTTTCCGTTGTGCAGCCAAGGCCCTGTCCTGCCCTGTCCCCACCCAGGGCATGGGCACCACCACAGAATCCAGTCCATGTCTGGGCTCTGCTTGTTTCCTGGGGACGTCAGTCATGAGCCCCTTCAGTGGGTATCACATCTGTATAAGCTTCCGCCCAGAGGGTGCGCCTGGGTGCTGTTTTAAAATACCAGCCCAGGGGGTCTTTTCCCTTCTAAGTTGTCTGCTTTCCTTTCCCCGCCCCTGTCTCTAAGTATCCTTGCCACATAGGAGGACACAGAAGGCACCTCCTGGACTTCCTGGCTTTTGCTCCTACAAGCGTGAATCTGTCAGAAGAACGAGGAGGGTTTGCAGGGCCGGGTTCTTAGCAGGAAGCAGGGAGCGTGGAAGAAACGTGAACACAGAAGTATTTTTCTGCTACCAAAAAGAGATGTCCCGAAGCCGGAGGGAGCAGGGCAGTGAAAGTTGTTCCTCAAGAAGAGGAAAGCCACTGTCTCTGTCGCTGCCAGGCAAGAGCCCGGGGCAAGGAAAGGCTCCTGGAGGGACTCAGGGGCCACACCGTGGGCAGCCCTGAAAGGAGCCCGTGTCACAGACAGGGCCGGAAGGTAGCAGAGAGCAGGCTGCGCCCTGAGGGGGATCCTGCAGGCTGGGAGAGCGGAGGGTCCTGGGCATCTGGGGGTGATGCCCACAGGTCCTCCCCGTGATACCCGTGCCCCCACCTGGGAGGCAGAGGACAGCCGCAGAAGAGCCGAGGTGGCGGGTTTCTGCCAGCCCCCCAGGCTGGGCCGTGGAGGCAGCTGTGGCCAGGGAACAGAGACAGGCGACTGTCTCACCAGCTGAGTCAACTAAGACTTGTGCCCTCAGCAGCAGGCCTGCCGCCTGCGTGGCCAGTCTGTGCACCCTGAGGGCGGGTGCTGGGCTTCCTTCTCTCTGTCACTTCACACCTGCCCAGGTAGGTGCCCAACGAGAATAGGTGGGACTTTGCCGCATGCAGAGGGCTGGCTCCCTGCACTTTCTGAGATGCAGAGGGCTGGCTTCCTGCCCACTTCCCGTCACAGAGAGGCCGCGGGCATCGTCACCAGGGGTTACCAGGAAGGACCTCAGGATGAAGACACAGAGCGTGAGCCTGCTCCCTGCGCCCTCGGCTGCCATCCCGAGCTTCTCCCTCGTGCCTCGGGAAATATCCTGGTAGGACCTAGAGCCGGGGGGCCCTGAGGGGGTCTCAAGAGACCCCTAAGTCAAACTACTTGCTGTACAACTACAGGCGCTGAGGCCCAGAGAGGGCAAGCTGCTCACCCAACGTCACACAGCAGCTTAGCAGATTTGAGACCACAACTAAGTCTCTTGCTTCCTTGGAAGTTACCCTTTCTATGAAGAGCACCCCACAATATCTTGCAAGAATTTATTTGAGCTTCCATGTGACTGCCTGATGTCCACAGCCACAAGGGTCCTCTAGCTAATATAAATGCTGACGCGCACATGGCTTTATCAGGAGTGATGAGAAGTAGATTTGGAGTCAGAGACCTGGTTCCAGGACGGCCTGTGGCACGCCCCCTTCCTGGGCCTCCAGGACCTCAGAAGGCTGGTCTCCTCGAGTAGGAAGGGAAGGGCACGGACTAGGTCAAGGTGAATGGGGTGGGACGCATGGGTGCACCATAAGAAAGGGGTCCCCCGGCAGCTTTGCTTTCAAACGTCTTTCATTTGGAGCTTCTGCTCAGAGTCATCCAAAAAGGGGCTTCCACTAGCACGTACCACCGGCCCCGCCCAGGCAGACACTGTAAGAGGTTACACCGTGGCGAGCTGCACTCGCCAAAGTAGTCCCCAGGACACCCTCAGCTTTGGATCCCCCACTGTCCCAAGGCAAAGTTGTAAGAAGAGCCTTCAGCAACTAGTGCTCATTACAGGTGACGGATGGATTCTGAAAGGCACCATGGCGGTGCCACCAGGGAAGAAAGCTACCTTCATCTCTTCTGTCCTGGCAAATTAGGTGGGAGAGACCGAGTCTTGCAGTCATGAGAGCCTGAGCCCAGAGGAAGGCAGGGAGACTGCAGCAGGATCAGAGACAAGTCACCGGGAGTTTGCAAGGGGCGGGAGAACGAGGGGTCAGCAGCAGAGAGGCTGCAGCCGGCCTCCACCGACGGCTCGGGCAGCTGATGGATGCTGGGAGGAGGTGACCGAGGCTCCACGCGGGTCAGAGCCAGGCGCTGGGCACCCCGCTCAGAGGTGACGGCTGGGGGTCAGGGGTGGGAAGAAATCAGCTCTGCAGGTTCGAGACCGGGAGGGCCGGGTTCCTGAGCAGCCCTCAGCCCCGAGCGTTGCTGATGAGGTGGGGCGGCTGGTGGCCCGGGGAGGCAGGCTGTGGGCAGCGCGCCCTGGTCACCGCTTTTCAAGGACCGTCCTACCGTTGCTGTGTCTGACCCTCCGCAGTCCCCGCACTCCCTCAAACCTCTCTGTCTGCACAGGGCCAACTATTATTTTGAAGAGGAGGTTGGATTCAACACAATAAAGCGAGGGACAAAACAGATACTTTTTAAGGGGGGTGACGAAATCTGGTGTTCTGAATCTAGTGCTATTACCCCGTGTACCCCAGAGGCCCTAAGAGCCCTTGGAGCCCAGTGGGCATCAACACTTCCAGTAGCAGGGAACCATCCTTCACCTGTGGTCTTCCTTGGAACCCCGAATGCAGGGCCAGTGGAAGCAAAGCGGTTGTGGCTGGAGGCGGGTAGAGGGGTCTCTCTCCTGCCTATGCCCTTCCCCCTCCCTAACCTGGCTGGTGAACCCCAGGGTTCCATGGATCATAGTTTGAGAACTGATGGTTTTGTCTAATCCCTTCATTTTACAGATGGAAAAATGGAGTCACAGAGAGAGGAAGGGGCTTGTTCAAGACAACGCAGAAAGAGTTTAGGACCTGGGACACAGTAGGAAGGGAAGAGTCCTGCTCATTTCTAGTATCAGAAAACCACAGCCCATGTGTGGACAGAGGACCCAGGAGTCCCCAAATAGTCTTGGGCAAGGCTCTCTCCCCTTAGAGAAGCTGAGCGCTCCCTCTAGTAAAGAGAAATCCTCTTCCTGCCACATAAACTGTTCTTCCCCTTCCCGGGCTGCCTTCCTGAGCCTTTCCCTCCCTTTCCTGTCAACAGGCAGGATGGACACGGCCCCAGCAGTTCCCGACACGGCCGGAGCCCTTGCTCCCTGCTCGTAATTACCCTGTGATAGATGTTGGCGTTGCTGCTAAAGGTATCTGCGTGCAGGCTTTATGGTCATTTTCCAACAGCCCAGACCTTTTAAACTCTCTTGTGGGAGCAGGTTAAGATGATTATGCAGATGGATGGACCCCGGTGCAATATTATGTCAGCGATGGAGATGTAGGAGCCGCAAACGGGGCGCGATTACTGCCGAGAGGAGGCTGCCGCCGCGGTGCAAGGCGGAAAGAACCGGGACGAGAAACCTGGGCTCCAAGAGCAGCCTCAGACACACACACACACACACACACACACACACACACATGCACGCACACGCACACGCACGCACACGCACACGCACACACACACACACTCCTCCTTAGCCTCTCTAGTCAGTTGTCTGGCTACAAGTCAGACTCTGTTCCCATGGAAACGTGAAATGTCAACCGCATCTGTTATGGTGCCAGGAAGGCACAGGTCTGCTGGGAAGAGAGGCAGCCAGGACCCAAGGAAGACCCACTCCCAGGCTGGCTTGACAGGGGTGGGGAGACCTAAGTCAGATGCAGAGATGGAGCCCCAAAGGACAGCCCAAAGAGCGACCCTAGGGCGCAGCATGCTCAGTCAATCCCTAGGCAAGGGTGAGGTCAGCACGCAGAGGTGCTGGTGCCGCGGCCCTGGGCACCTGCTGGCAGTGGGCTGCACACCGGGCTCCGCGCGTCCCAGCAGGTGAGCAGATGAAGCAGAGAGGGAGACGCAGTCTAACACAAGTCTGGTTTCCACAAGGTAAAAAGAAGCTCCCCGGACTCGGCCCTCCTTTTCCCAGTTCTAGGAGTGAGAGAAATATTTCCCAACCATGTCCTTGGCAGGTCCCTCCTGCAATAGACACAATAACTAGCTTCCTAGGGCTGCTTCTCCCAACATCCTGCCTTCAACGCAAGCCAACGGCCGGTGCCAAAGTGGAGCTCAGCGAGGCAGTTCTGCTGGAAACAAGTATACAGCAAGGTAGCGAACGGTCTGACTCAAAAGAGGGAGAAGCACAGACTCCCCTGGGAGGTGGGTGGACAGCACAACCTTTCGGCAACCCTCCAGAAACAGAGCTAATTCTTCCTCGGGCTGCAGAGTGCATGACTGTCATCTCCAAGGGGAGCCGGCGGGGCAGACTCCTGAGTTCCAGTAAGGGTGGAGACATGTGCTTTGACGTCAACCAAGCAGGAAGTGTGGATGATGAGCATAAAGTACCTGGGAGAAAACAGGGGTCCAAAGCAGCAGTAATAATGAACAGCAAAAGAAGGACTTACGGCGTGGTTGCCCGTGCCTCGCCCTGGCCTTGGTCTTTGTAACTAACCCTAAGACCAGTTGTGAATGGGTGGAGACCGCTGCTCTGTGACAGCCTGTGCCTGGACTGGCTCGGGGATGAGGCTGAGCCTGGGACTGAGGTGGGGACCGCCATGGGGAGCCAGGGCCAGGGGCAGGGGAACAGGGGCAGGACTGTTACTACCTTTCCCATACAGATTCCATTCCTCTGGGTCTGGGTATAGGAGCTTAGTGAGGCCCAGCACCTGGATCTTCTAAGCCAGGCACTGGAAACAGACAGGAGAAATGATGGCTTCTTTCTTGGGGTAGAAGCAAGGACCTCAACACCTACTCATGTCACCGTGCACTCTGATTAACAGCGCTCACTGGCGAGGCATGCACAGTGGCAGGCACTGTCCTGAATAACTTGCCCCATAGCAAGGCTCTAAGGGACATGTGATTACCCTTATTTTATAGGTGGGATCCTGAGGCTCAGAGAAACAGTGTGACTTCCTCAGGGTCACCCAAGGCATAAAGGATCAGGCCTGGCACAGCCTGCGTAGGAGCCCTATAGCCCCAAAGAATCGGCATCAAAGGACCCAGCCTTTGGAGCCAAACTCAGCTGGGCTGGGAATCCGGCACGACTACTTCCTTTACTGTGTGACCTTGGCCAAGTGAGTTAACTGCTCTGAGCCTTAGGTCCTTCATCTAGAAGTTGACGTTAATTATACACTTTTTCAAAAGTCATTGTCAAGTCTAGTGAGATTGCACGGGAAATACCCCAGACCAGGGCCCCAGCAGGGGCTCGCCACCTAGGAGACAGGGTCACACTCTGGGAAGGTGACGGAGGGCCTGTCCCCTGTACTGCTAGACTGGCAGGGCCTCTAAAGGCCTGGCATGAGAATAAATAGGCACTGGATAAATAGCTGTGGAATGAACGTGGGCTTTTTTCCTATTGAAAAGCAACATATGCTCATAGAACGCATGAGAAATGGAAACATGCGTTTTAAAAATGTCATGCCTAAAAGTCCCACCTCCAAAAAATAATCACTGTTCTGCTTTTTCTCTTAGGTAAATCATTCCAGTTCTGTGAATTCCACATCTCCCAGCCAAGATTTCTGCCACTGATGTAATATTTCAGCCAAAGACTTCCCCAGACAAATCAAGCTAGCAATTGTCCTGATGCCTGGGTTTCCTCCCATGACAGCCCATCGGAGTTAGGACCCAAAGGGAGCTGTATCGCCCTTGGGTGCTGCCGCCCGTCATGGCTTTGTCCTGCTGTAGTCAAGATGGGAAGACTCCCCCTCTTGGGAAAGCTGGTGACTCGAGTGCTTGGGGCTTCAGAGCTACCACCATGTGAAGACAGTGGCCAACTAGACCTCCAAGACAGAAGCTTTGGGGCGGAGGGAGAGGGTGTTCATCCAGCTCCCTCTGGGACGTTTCTGAGAAGTGTTCTTGGCCCTGGCAGGCTCTGCAGGGCCTTCATGACTTGCTCCTCTCCTGTCCCTTCCCCCTTCCCCTCCTGTCACCTCCTCTATGCTCCAGTCACACCCAACATCCCTGCATCGGCCCCTTTTTCGTGTTTTGTTCCCTAAACATAAAGTGCTCTTCTCCCGTCTGAGTGGCAAACTCCTACTCACCCTTCAAAGTCCCACCCAGGCACTACCTCTTCCAAGCCAGGAAGCTTTGCACAAACCCCCAAGCTTGGTGAGTTGGCCCTGCCCTGTGCTTCCACACCCCTGCGCTTGCCTGATGGCAGTCTGGCCACGCTGCTGTGGTGACCTGGCCACTTGGCAGACCAGGAGCTCCCGGTGGGCATGGGATGGTGGTTGGTGACAGTTCTGCCACCTCTCAGTGAGCCCAATGTCACGTGTCTGTACCTCCCAGTGTCTGGAAGAGGGCCTGGGACAGAGCCGGGCTCGCTGAATGTCCAGGGTAGGAAGGGAGGGAGGACAAACATGGGAGAAGAACCGAGGGGCGGGGGCATCGCAGGATGCTGAGTGGGACTTTCCTGTGGGTCTGGGCTCGGCCACTTGAGCCCACGACGTGGTGAGGGAGCACTAGCAACTCCATGCCGAGAAAGCTGTTGACAAGCAGGGCCGGCCAGCTCCCCACGGGACTGCCGCCGACTGCCCTCCCCTTCGTCTCACCCCTGTCCCCACCTGGGAGCCCTCCGAAAGGCAGAGGGAAAGCGGCTGAGGCCTTTGGCCTTGTGCAAGAGCAGAACTCGTGGTGAGAAAATGCTCTTCTCCCCCCGGCCAAGCAGAAGAAAGGCCTCCGGGAGACTCGTTCCTGGGGACAAGGGCGCGCGGGAAGAGGACATCGGCACCTCCCACCCCAGCTGGACACTGGCTGAATGCAGAAGTGTGAAACATGGATGGGGGAGTCCTCTGGACGGGATAACATACGTCCCTGCAACTTGAGGGGAACACGAACACTGAGTAGAGTCTTCCTAGCTGGCCTAGCTGAAGGAAGGAGGCTGCAGCCTGCTGCAGAGACCGGCGCTTGCACGGTGAGAAGGGACGAGGGCTTAGAGGGCTGGAAATAAAATGGGGGGCCACCAACCCCATCCATCCTGGCTTTCCTAAGCCCTAAAGAGACAGAGAGGACCACAGGGCTCCACGTACATGAGCACAGACGTTAGAGGACAGGGCAGGGGTCGTGGGCTGCCCAAGTGGCCGCCATCCAGATGAGGCCCTTCCTGGGGCCACTCTCAGGGATGAAGGGGGCAGGGTGAAGCTGGACACTGCCCCTTAAGAATCCAGACTCATCGTCTCCACGGAGACTACCACTAGAGAGAGGGCGGCCACTGGGAAGTGTGGACACAGCAGGCAGGTAGAGCCTTATAGAGCCAAGAAAACCAGTCCAATTCACTGACAGACCCCGAAGCAAGAGGGTCTCCACACCTCCCACGACCCAGGGAGGAGGGAGAAGAGTCGTGGACGAGAAGGCCACTTCTCCTTCCCCCTTGCAAGGAGAGAGCTTGGACGCAGCGGCGACACTGTCATCTCATGCCAGACCAGACCACTGGAAGTGGCCAGAAGTCCTGGGACTGCCTGTGACATTGTAAGGAACAAAAAGTTTCAGCAGAGTGAGAAGGACAGAAAAAAGCAAAACCACGCCACGACTACACTCCACTGGGCTAGGATCCTTCACCCAACTGGTTACAGGAGGAGGAAAGGGAGGCAGAAGAAAGGGGTGTTGCCAGGAAGGAAAGGGAAGACCAAGGGAAGACAGAGACTTGGGCATGGGAAGTCAGAACCCAGAAGCAGGCACCAAAGCCAGCGCCCGGGCGCCCACGATCGGCTCCTGCTAATCCACCGGAGCCTCCGAGCCCTGGAAAACGGGCCTGTGTCTCAAGGAAGGGCCTCCACTCACCCCTGGCTGCAGGTCGGAATCACCGTGGGGGCTTTAAGAAATATCCACCCCCAACCCTTCTCCAGCCCCACAGAACCCAGTGTGGGGAGTGAGCCGGGGACTCTTAGAAATTCAGATTCTCAGGCCCTACCCGTTTCCCCCTGAATCAGAGACCCTGGAAGTGGCGCCCAGCACTCTGTTTTGACAAGTGTTCCAGGCGATTCTGACTCAGGTCAAAGTCTGAGAACCACTGGACCAGAGTCTACCTGAAGACGGAAGGCGGGAGGGGAGGAAGGAGGAAGTGATGGGGTGGGCCGTGGGGTAAGGAGACCCGTGGGAGCAGGGGTAGTAAGGGCCTCTCCAGCTCCCAGCTCCCAGCGGATCCGCTGGATCTGCCGAGCGAGCCGTGAGCACCAGGCATCACGCAATGCGGGGGGTCTTCCTATTGCACAAAGCGCCGAGCTCCCGTGAACACGGTCTGCCCATCCACTCTTGGTTTCCGAGTGAGAGGAGCTGCTAGCACTCCCATTAACCAGCCCTGATTAAATCGGCCGGGCTCCTTAAAGGGTAGCACCACACAAATGGATACTGCTAATAATATTAATAATTTACTAATTGTCTCCAAGCTGAATTAACTCTAATCACGCGTAGATGAAAGAGAGTGATTAAAAGTCTCCCAAATTCTGGAAGCCGAGGCTGCACCCTCTCCCAGCCAGGAGGGTGCAGGCGGCAGAGTGCTGTGCTGAGGACCAGAGAAGCCAGGAAGAGGGAAGGTTGCAGGGGTGATGCCTCCTGGATGGGGAAGCAGGGGGTGAGGAGAGGGCCCAGGAATGGAGGTGGGGAATGGGTACGCCTGGGCTTGCTGCTGCTGGGAGTCCCACAGAAGCTCAGCCTGCAGTGGTCCCACTCCCCAGCCCTAGCTTTTATCCAACAACTATCTTCTCCACCTCCTCCTCCAGGAAGCCTTCCCAGACTTCCTGTGCAAGAGGATGGGCCAAGCACACAGGTGTGGAGCTATGCTCTGGGAATGATTCATTCCCACACACCAGTGCACCTTAACCCTGTTTTACAGGTGAGGAATCTGAGGCTCCAAGAGGTACCGTGACTTGGCCAAGGTCACGAAGTAACCTGGAGAGACAGCCGGGATTAAAACGCAGGTCTTCAAACACAAGGCTCTTCCCAGAGGCAGAGCAGGGGGAGCACGCAGAGAGTAGCTGTTCTTTCCAAGCACTTTCTCCCCAGGTGTCATCTTTTCAACTATTTTTAAGGTAATAAATCGACAAGAGAGTTGTTTTGACTGTGGTGAAAAGTCATTAAAGAAAACAGTGTAAAAACAAGCCTGTGAGACAGAGAGAGCAGGGAGGCAGAGGAGCTGGAACTTTCTGCGCACTGTCTCCTGCTAAGCAGTGCACAGGCCCGCCCCTCCCGCCAGCCGCCCCCAGCTCCCTCCTGCACCGCCTAAAGCAGCTTCTCCTCTCTAGGACACCCCCCACCTCCCCATCTCCTATTACCAGTTCCCAGACCCACTTATGTGCGACTCGACAGCTCCCCGTCTAGACTGCAGGCTCCTAAAGTCTTAATTGCTCTTTCATCAGCAGAGAAGGGCTGCTTCTTCGTCAAGCAGCCAACCACTCAGCGAGTCCTTGTCGGGCTCCTACAGGGTACCAGGCTGTGCGGGGATTCGGAGATGTCTGAGGATTTGATGCATCATCTGGGGTCAGAGGAGGACAGTTCAGACGCTGCCTGGGCCGGGCTTCATGCCAGATGTGAGGCTTCCAACAAAAGCAAGACCCACGCCTTCCGGGTGCTGCGCCAGCCCCTCCCCACAGAGGGCAGGTGGGGAGAGAGACTCCGGCTGTAAGCAGCCTCCCCACGTGGCCTTTTGACAACCTGTTCTCAAGGTGCAATGGTCCCGGAGTGCCCCGGGCTGATGCTTTGGCACCCACTCCCTTCAACAGGGATTCCTGGGCCCCCACCTTTCCCTCCACTCCCTTACTGAGCGCTTACTATGTGCCGGTGCTGTGCTCTGCTCTGGGAGGGTGGACAAGATTCTCGTGGTCCTGTCCCTTGTGGAGTTTCGCCTCCAGTGTCGCAGAGATTGGCTAATTAAAGGGTAGGTGGACATGGGTTATTCATGCTCCATGGGCCCAGCTCCCACAGGCTGTCTGCTTTCTCCCTGTCCTGTCTTCCAGCCCCCATCCCGCCCGCGCCCACCTAGGCAGCCCTCGCTCCCGTAGCAGCAGGCTCTGGGCACCGGCACTGCCTTTTCTCCCTCCAGCCTCCCCACCCCAGGCCCCCGCAAGATCTAGTTGTCACCATCTGGCTTCATGAGTGGTAGCTGCAGCTGAGTGACGTTACCATGTCTCCTGGGGACAACCAGGGCATGTGGTCATGGGCACCTTCGTTGCCTGACCCCAAAGAATGGTTCCACAGGGCTCAGTGGAACCACTGTCCCTTGGAGTTCAGGGCAGAAGAGAAGAGTCCTCCTTTGTCATCGTTCAGGAAAGGATGGCTCCCTGGGGACCAGGCTCTGGGTTGTCACAAATAGGACTGTCAAACCAAGAGCCATTTATTCATCTCACAATTGCCTAAGCGCCTCTGTAATTTCTTTTTTAAGTCGTCGATTGTACACAATGTGCCAACCCTGTCACTGGCTGCTGCCTGTAATCCCCACCCTGCCCTCTGCGGTGAGGAAGCCGGGCTCAGAGAAGGGAAGGGCCCTGTTCTAGGCACCCAGCAAGGCCAGGGATGCTGGAATCCAGCCTCCTGGCCCCTGCCCATTGGCACCCTGCCTGCGGCAGCTACCTTCGCCGCCGCTCTCTTGTCTTCTCTGGGCAGGGGAAGGCATTAGCCGGGCTGCAGGTGCCCAGGGACTGCACCGTGGATGAACTACCTGAGGCTGTGCCTCGCTCCCCACCAGCCGCCACTGCGGCAGCCACTGCAGTCAGGATGAAATAGAGCCGCGGAAAAACCAGCAGAGCCAAGGCCATAAACCATCTCTCTGCCAGGAATTGCCCAGTGCCTCTCACAGGAGGGGGGACGACTGGCTCAGCATACAGCAGCTAGAACAGAAGAGGGGAGGGTGAGGGGTCCATTTGGGGTCCACGCTGCACTCTGGGAGATCGGAAGTGGGGAGAGGAGGAGAATGGATGTTCTGCTAGGCAGAGGCCAGATGCTGTTCTATAGACTGCAGGGGGGAAGGGCAGCTGGGGCGTGTGGGGAAGACAGCCCTGTCTGCAGCTGTCCGCACTGGGGCACCTCTGGCATTGGCCGTATTTCTCTAGGAGAGCCCCGCGGTGGCCTCGTAACGGAATAGTTAGGGCTCTGCTGTACTGATATGTCCATCAAATCTGCCCCTGAGGGGAGACATCATACCTTCCAGAGAGGAGAACAATGGACGCCCAGCCGAGGGTGTGTGCGTGTGTGCACACGCGCACATGTGAGCGTTCTCCCAGACGCTGCTGAAGGAAGAGATCAATTTAGAGAATTAGAGGCCAGCCCACTTTGCATGGCTTCTAGGAGGCATGTACGGTAAATAAGGATTCAAGAAAAGAAATGTTGCATCATTCAATTAATTTTAGCCTTGAATCGCAGCGGCTGGGTCGGGGAGACCACGGGCGGGCGGCGGGGGGTGTAATCAATACCGAGCATTCAGCTCGCTAACATGAAGCACATTTCATACAAAGCTGGACATTTTTCTCCTTGTCATACAGAATTATCTTAATTATTGTTTCAAGGAACAGCCTTATATAGCATCATCTACTAGTCCGGGAGGCGGCTCAGAAACTCGTCACTGGAATAATTTATGATTTTTCTTTCTAACATCTTGGTCTTGTTTGATATGCTTGCCATTTCTCCCTGACAGGGAGGTCGATTAAATCACATTTATATTGTAAACGTATGCATTGCTTTTTACCCAAGGCGCTGGATGAAGAGATACAGGGGCCCCAAGGGAAGGAGAAGCCAATCCACTTTCATATTGCAAATTTCTGCTGTTCGGAAGAAATGAATGGTTGCCAGGGAGAACTGGGAATTACTTGAGGATGCAAAATGTTATTTTAGAATCCTTTTGAGAGGGTTTTTTTTTGTCCCTCCCCCACCTCCTCCAACATTTTCACGACTCAGGCTGCGAATGCAGGGCAGCCCCAGTCTCTGTACAAACGCGAAGGAATGCACTTCCCCGGCATTCTTCAGGGGGTTGGCCGGAGCCAAATTCGTGCTGGCCGACCTTAAGCAGGCCGCCTCTTGGCCTCAGAGCAGGGTGGGGGCCTTGCAGAGAAAAAAGGAGCTATTCACATTTCACAAGGCATTTCACCCTTCCGGCTGACCATGGGATGGGGCCATTCTGGAAGCTGGGTGTGGGATTTGGTGGTGGGGAGGGGGGTGTTGTATATCAGGGAAAGGGTTCAAAATGAAGAGGGCAGAGGTCATTAGCAGGGACCAGGGAGAAGTGACGCTGCACCGTCATTAACCTAACCGAACTAATTAGGAAACATTCAGGTTTTATAAATTATGCAAGACGCTCAATTTATACTTTTTCAAATTCCTACCATAACATAGATAATGAGGGAACATTTACAGTAACAGCGTAACCTAATCAAGAAACCCTTTCATTAGCATGAAATCTTCCAACACGGTGTTTGCGAGCACAACAAACGGAATTATAGATGCCAGGGGAGGCCAGGGGGGAGGTTGGGCTGGGGGGAGGGTGGAAGGGGGGACTGATTTCACATTCAGCAAGGCCTATATCTCTAAGAAACCTCCCTCTCCCACCCTCGGCATGAAATGGAGCTTTCCCTGGCTTCAGTCTTGCAAAAGGAACAGAAAGATCTGGAAGGTCTCTCTGACTTCCCAGCCCAGTCTGGGTGATTTATAACCACCTCCTCCATCTTAACCCTCTAATCCTAGAAGACTGATAACCACGGCACAGACCAGCCCTTTCTACCGGCCAAATACCCACGGAGGTCATGAGTCAGGCTCCTGTCGAAGGTGTCTCCTCCATGCACAGTGGTGACTTTGCCTGGTGGTTCTGCCCGTGGACAAAAGGCAAGGAGCAAGGTCCGGGGGCTACTGTGGAATCACAGAACCCAAAGGGATCCCACCACGTTATCCCAGATCAGGGGCTCCAGTCGAACCCCCGCAGAAGAACCCAATACTTCCTAGGGAGGCGCTTCCTTGCTCAACAGTTAGAAAGCCTTTCAATGGCTCCCGCAGGGAACAGGGAAAGAGGACTGGCTACCACCGACCTCCACAACCGCCCACCCTCTCTGTCATGGGTTGGATGGTGCTCCCCTTAGTTAGCTCAGGCAACCACAAAAAAATTACTATGGACTGGGTAGCTTAAAAAAAAAAAAACCTAGAAATTTATTTCTCCTAGTTCTGGAGGCTGAGAAGCCCAAGATCAAGGGGGTGGCGAGGTGGCTTCCATTCCGAGGCCTCTTCACTTAGGCGCATAGGCAGCGAGTTCTCACCGCCGCGACGCGCCCTTGTCTGCTTGCAAGCTCTCTGCTGCCTGTTCTTACACCATCACTATCCCATCGTGGGCTCCTCACCCACTTGAGCTCATCTAACCCTAGATACCTCCCTAAGGCCTTATTTCCAGATACCATCGCATTGAGGATTAGGGGTTCAACATGCGAATTTGGGCGGAAACACGTTCAGCCCATAACACCCCCCCAAATAAACTGTCCACTCAGAATGTGTGAACGTGACCTTGTTTGAAATAAGGGTCTTTGAAGATCTAATTAAAATCGAGGACTTTGAGGTGATGTCATTCTGGATGAGCAGGGTGGGCCCTAAATTCAAAGTAAGACACCGAGGCGCAGGCGCTCAGACGGCAGAGACTGGAGTGATGTGTCTGCGAGCCAAGGAGACACAGGATCGCCACAGCTGCCAGGAGCCGGGAGAGACAAGGAAGGATCCTTCCCCAGCCCTTTCAGAGCAAGTTCAGCCCTGCCACCTCGATTCTGGTTTTGGACTCCTGACTTTCAGAACTGTAAGAGGGTATATTTCTGCTGTTTCAAATCACCAAGTTTGTGGTAATTTGTTACACAGCCCTAGGAAATGAATACACTCCCTAAGCCTTTGTGGCCGCCATCTGCAATGGCAACAGTAACAGGGCCCGGCACCCAGCAAGCACTCAGTAAATGTGAGCAACTGATATTAGGTGGACCCCAGCCCGACCTCTGAGCTCCAGTTATCGGTCCTAGTCCTGACACACCAGTGTCAGGGAGCCTGCTCCCTCTCCTACCTTCAGAAACCTGAAGACAAGGCCTTTAATGCTAACAACTAAATACCTCCAGTTCTTTCTACTGCCTCTTGGACAACAGAGTTGTACATCACCTCACTCTTCCGATAACTGTCTTCTAGGCAAACCAAGGC
>RJWJ010033558.1:0-17820 GCA_004363605.1 Indri indri | reverse complement strand
CTTATATAATTAGTCAATGACAACTCACTTTAATAACCATGTTTCTAAAAGGCAGCCAATCAATAAAATTTCAGGATTCTGAAAGTCAGCCAATTGGAAACAGCTTCACTTCAGTGATCATACTTCTGAGGTAAGCCAATCAGCAACAGAAGCACACTGGTA
The DNA here is from genome assembly GCA_004363605.1 of Indri indri. Taxonomy (NCBI): domain Eukaryota; kingdom Metazoa; phylum Chordata; class Mammalia; order Primates; family Indriidae; genus Indri; species Indri indri. The sequence continues at coordinate 17,658 of RJWJ010033558.1, read as the reverse complement.
ACTATGCTTCTACAATGAAGGGTCAATTGATCACTAACTAGTCCTACCTCAGAAAATCTTCAAATCCCTGGACTCCACACTTCCCCAAACCCTGTATAAAATTAGCTTCATGCTTTGCTCAGAGAGGCTGTGCCTCACAAGCAAGGCTCTCTCTTGCTTAAAAACATAATAAATTTAGTATTTTATTTCAGAAATTGAGTGATGGTCTTTTCCTTCAAAATCGATGGTAATTTGTACATATAGACTTGTTCTTCCTTTTAATTGTTTAAGAATATATTCTCAGGAAAGCACTTATTAGATCAAATAGCATAATGATATAGAATGTCATACTATCTTTCTCCAGAGTTATTTTGGTTTGCAATGCTGTCAGCGCTGTATAAATATATCCATGCAATAACAACTTCAACAATACTGGAGGCTATAATATTTTTAAAAGTTTGCTGCCTTAGTAGACATAAATCTTAGTTTAAGGTAGCTTTAATTAGTATGCTTAGATCATTTTTCAGGAGCACAGATTGGCATAAGAGTATAAGACCATAAAGGATCCCAAAAAAAGGAACTGGGAAGGCACAAAAACAAGGCTATGCCAATTGGGGGTCCTATTGGTAATTATAGGCAAAAGAAAACAATTAATTAGCCAACACACATGCTTTTTAAGAAATGGTGTAAATTGCTCCCTGGGAAGCAGGCTCTGAAACTGAGATCAGCATTCCAGAAAATTATTAGGAAATATTCTCAGGATCTGCATGTATGGAAGTGAGGAGAGGAAGCAGGTCTAGCAAGGAGAGATGCTGAGCTTCAGTGCAGTCCCAACAACACTCTCAGAGAACCCTATTGCTGTCCCAAGCCGGGTTCAATGGGCCAGGCCTTTTACACCTTCACATTACTCAGTCACTGGCTACCAGCTGCTCCAAGAAATGGACAGGACCTTGGTGAAAGCAAATGACTGAGGGCAATTCCTGAGAAAGCTGAGCTGGTCATCATTCCCGAAGAAAGTGTCTGCATGGGGTAGTACAGAGTCAAGAACAGAAATAGAGAACACATTCAAACAGCTTAATTTAAGAGAACTGAATGAGAGGACATTTTACAGAGGAATAGTCAAGGAATTTACAAGGAATGATGAAGCACCCAAGGACTAGCAATAGTGGAGAGTTGTTACCAGCCTTGCCTGTGGCTAAGGGGCAAGGGAAGGGTACAGTGCTACTGCAATCTGATAAGAGCCAGAATCAGAAATGAGGGACTCACCTCATTACCTCACAGTAACTAAAGGAACATGGCATCTGCAAAAACTGCAGTCTGAGAAAGAGAAAGAGGGCTGTAAATACTTCAACCACTCTCTTCATCTTCCCTCCTTTCTTCTACTACTACTTCCCATCAGCCAAAATCAGCTGGAATCCAAAGGGCGAGGGAGCACTATCTTAGTCTGTTCATATTGCTGTGATAAAATACCATAAACTGGGTGGCTTCTTTACAACAGAAATTTATTTCTCCCAGGTCTGGAGGCTGGAAAGTCCAAGATCAAGACACAGGCAGATTTGGTATCTGGTAAGGGCTCGCTTTCTAGTTCATAGCAGTGCCTTCTCACTGTGTTCTCATATGGTAGAGGGGGCAAGTAGTCCCTCTGGGGCACTAATATCATTCATGAAGGCTCCGTCTTCATGATTTAATCATCTCCCCAAAGCACCCACCTCCTAATGTCATCACCCCCAAAAAGGAACACCAGCTCTCTGTCAATGGATCCCAACCAAAATGAAAATACTGAAATGACAGATGAAGAATTCCAAATATGGATTGTAAGGAAGCTCAATGAAATCCAAGAGAAAATGGAAAACCAATGCAAAGAAACCAGAAAACAATTCAGGAAATAAATGAAAAATTCACTAAAGAGATCAACATGTTAAAAAAAAAAATAGAACATCTGGAAATGAAAAATTCATTGAAGGAAATACAAAGCACCATGGAAACATTTAAGAATAGACTAGACCAGGCAGAAGAAAGAATTTCAAAGCTTAAAGACAACTCTTTTGAATTAGTCAGCTAAAAATAAGGAACAAAGAATTAAAAGGAATGAACAAAGCCTACAAGAAATATGGGATTATATAAAACAGACAAATATAAAATCATAGGCATCCCTGACAATGAAGAAGAAAATGCAAAAAAAGGCTGCAAAAACTTGTTTGAGGGAATAATTGTGGAAAACTTCCCTGGTCTTACTAGAGATTAAGACATCCAGGTACAAGAAACTCAATGAACACCTGAGATATTCACTGCAAAGAGTAAATCACCAAGATATATAGCCATCAGACTGGCCAAAGTCAACATGAAGGAGACATGAGGCAAGAACATCAGGTAACTTATAAAGGAAAACCCATCAGGTTAACTGCAGACTTTTTTTTTTTTTTTTTTTTTTTTGAGACAGAGTCTCGCTCTTTTTGCCCGGGCTAGAGTGCCGTGGCATCAGCCTAGCTCACAGCAACCTCAAACTCCTGGGCTCAAGCAGTCCTTCTGCCTCAGCCTCCCGAGTAGCTGGGACTACAGGCATGTGCCACCATGCCTGGCTAATTTTTTCTATATATTTTTAGTTGGCTGATTAATTTCTTTCTATTTTTAGTAGAGAAAGGGTCTCACTCTTGCTCAGGCTGGTTTTGAACTCCTGAGCTCAAACAATCTGCCTGCCTCAGCCTCCCAGAGTGCTAGGATTACAGGCGTGAGCCACCATGCCTGGCCAACTGCAGACTTTTAAACTGAGACCTTATAAGCCAGAAGGGACTGGAGGCCCATCTTCATTCTTCTCAAACAGAACAACTGCCAGCCTATATTTTGTATCCCGCAAAACAAAGTTTCATATATGAAGGAGAAATAAAGTCTTTTCCAGACAAGCAAACACTGAGGGAATTTGTCAAGACCAGACCTGCCCTGTAGGAAATACTCAGAAATGCATTATACATGTATCAGCATGATAGACACCCACCAGAGTAAAACCACCCAAAAGCTAAAGCTCAGAGCTCATATAAAACAATAGCACAAGAGGGTAAACAAAGCAATAAGGTACTACCCAACATGATAAACAGAACACCATCCCACTTATCAATTCTATCAATCAACATGAACTGTCTGAATGCCCCATTCGACAGACACAGGCTGGCTGAATGGATGAAAAAATAAAACCCAAGTATCTGCTGTCTCCAGGAAACACATCTAACCCACAAGGACTCATACCAATTCAAGGTGAAGGGAAGGAAAAAAATATTCCACGCAAACAGAAACTGAAAGAAAGCAGGTGTAAGCATTCTTATATCAGATAAAATTGACTTTAAATCAACAATATACATTCTTCTCATCAGCACATGGACTGCAAGATTGATCATATCTTAGGCCACAACACATGCCTCAACAAATTCAAAACATATGTATCATACTATGTATATTTTTTCAGACCAGAAAGGAATAAAATTAGAAATGAATTCCAAGAGAAACACTCAATTATACAAAAAGTCATGGAAATTAAACAACCTACTGCTGAAAGATTATTGGGTCAATAATAAAATTAAGATGGAAATCTAAGGATTCCTCAAAATGAATGAAAAAGAGGACACATATTATCAAAATACATGAGATTCAGCAGCAGCATTCCTCAGGGGAAAATTCACAGCCTTAAATGCCTACATCAAACAGACAGAAAGATTACAAATTAACAACTTAATGTCACATCTCAAGGAACTAAGAAAGGAAAAGGAAACCAAACCCAAATCCAGCAGAAATAAAGAAATAACAAAGGACAGAGGAGAAGTAAGTGAAACGGAAAACAAAAAAAAAAAATAATGCAAAGGATCAATGAAACAAAATCTTGGCTCTTTGAAAAGATACACAAAATAAGTAGACCACCTGCTAAATTAAACAGGAATAGAAGAGAAAGGACCCTAATAAGTTCAATTAGAAATGAAAAGGGAGATATTACAACTTATTCCACAGAAGTACAAAATATCTTCTGTAAACACTATGAAAATCTATACGTACATATACTTGAAAATGTAGAGGAAATGGACAAATTCCTAGAAACACACAACCTCCCAAGACTCAATCAGGAAGAAATAGAACTCCTGAACAGACTATTAATGAACAGTAAGATTAAAGCAGTAATAAGGAATCCTCCAACAACATCAAAAAAGCACCCTGGACCAGATGGATTCACAGCCAAATTTTACCAGACCTACAAAGAAGAGTTTTTACCCATACTGCAGAAATTAGTCCATAATATCAAGAAGGAGGGAATCCTCCCCACCTCAGTTTATAAAGCCAGTATCACTTTGATATCAAAACCAGGAAAGGACATAACAAAAAAAGAAAACTACAGACTTATATCCCTTATGTATATTTGTAGATGCAAAATTCCTCAATAAAATACTAGCAAGCAGAATTCAACAGCACATCAAAAAATAATCCACCATGACCAATTGGGCTTCATCTCAGAGATGCAAGGATGGTTCAACATATGTAAATCAATAAATGTGATTCACCACATAAACAGAAGCAAAAACACAGACTATATGATCATCTCAACAGATACAGAAAAAGCATTCAACAAAATCCAGCACCATTTCATGATAAAAACCCTCAACAAACCAGGCATAGAAGGAATATATTGCAAAATTATAAAAGCCATATATGAAAAACCCACAGCCAACATTGTATTCAATGGGGAAAAGTTGAAAGCACTCCACTAAGAATTAGAACAAAACAAGAGTGCCCAGTGTCACCACTTCTATCCAACATAGTGCTGGAAGTCATAGCCAGAGCAATCAGGCAAGAAAAAGAAATAAAGGGTATCCAAATTGGGAAGGAGGAAGTGAAGCTACTGCTTTTTGCTGACAATATGATCTTATATTTAGAAAACCCCAAAGACTCCACCAAGAGACTCCTGGAATTGATAAATGAATTCAGCAGGGTCTCAGGTTACAAAATCAATCTACACAAATCAGTAGCATTCCTATACACCAATAACAGTCAAACTGAGAGTCAAATCAAAGACCCAATATCATTCACAATAGCTACAAAGAAAACAAAATATCTAGGAATATACTTAACCAAGGAGGTGAAAGATCTGTACAAGTAGAACTATGAAACACTGAGGTAAAAATTGCAGATGAAACAAACAAATGGAAAACATATAATTTTCATAGATCAGTAGAATCACCATTATTAAAATTTCCATACTACCCAAAGGAATTCACAGATTCAATGCAATCCCATCAAAATACCAATGTCATATTACACAGATATAGAAAAAATAATCCTATGTTTCATTTGAAACCAGAAAAGGTCCCAAATAGCCAAAGCAATCTTAAGCAAAAAGAACAAATCTAGAGGTATCACATTACCAGACTTCAAACTATACTACAAGGCTATGGTAACCAAAACAGCATGTTGAACTTTCAATACTGCATTTCCCAGGCACGTCTGTCAGCTGGCTTCTGGCTGGGTTCAGCTAATAGAATCACTGATGGGAGACTGGAGAGCAAGTGACAGGGAGAAACCAGAGTATAACCCTTCTGCATCTCAGTTTCTTCATTTCTAAAATGAGAATAATAATACTTATAGAGTATACACAAAGATATGTGTGTAAAATGTTTAGATATTACTCAGAAAATTATCATCATTAATTTTCTAAAAATTTTCATAACTTTGAAAATTTCTCTGCTGATCACATAAATTTGAAAATGTTATATAGAAACATACTTTCAGGCTATCATTCCCAACTAGGAACATATTTCAAATTGTTTGAATTTAAATATTCTATATATGCTATTAATAATTCTATATGTGTATAATGTGTCATAAGTTATAAAAATTTATTAATCACAGCTGTAAGATCATATATTTAGGGAACCCTGATCACCAATAATTTAAATAATTTACTGATGAGGACCCTGATAAGTTTGGCCATGTACTGACACTAATATAAAAAGATTTACTAATAAATAAAATAATATGTTCATTTTATTTTTCTACTTCAATAAACCTAAATCTAACATAAAATTTTGCACATGTGTACATGCATGTATTATATATGTAATATTTTCACATGCATTAATAATTGTATTAATATTTATTTTAACTACTTGACAAAATACTGAGCACTTTTCCAGTGTGTGCTGTGATATTTATAAGAAGTTTTATGATCCTAAACAACAGATACTGACAATTTCTTAGGGACAATGTTTTAGTTAATTGAATTTCTATAAGGATTGATAGTATTCAATTACATACAGAAATGTTTATAATAAAAAACTAATACTGTTTATCTACTGTGTTTCTACTTGTTAATAGTGGGGAAATCTAGAATCAAAACCATAATAAAGTCATTATCAAGCAATTCAGGTTAAAATGGAGGTTTAGGATATGTAATAAAATTCTTCTTTTCATTTATATTGTTCTTTAAATTCTGAAAAATTCATCCTGCCCTCCCATGTTATATCAACTTTTGAACTATTTTGACTGCCCATGAAAATAAATGAAGCATTCAAATGAAGATGAATATAATATGAAGAAAAAATAAATTTAGAAGGGATGTCCTTGAACAAACTATGAAGATGAAAAGTAATCAGAATTTCTAGCTCTATTTATGAAATATCATGTCAAGCTTTAGCACATATATATAGAATTTTATGTTTCTATGAAACATACGTCTTAGACAATAATCTGTTTTAAAAAACAATCTTGGTGACCAAAAAAGAGAATTGTTCATTCCATGAACTCAATTAAAAGAGTTCTTTTATATTAAATTCTTAATAATTCCCCCCAAATTTTAAATATTTTTAATATATTTCAAAAGAATAATTGAGGAAAGTCTGTGACAATTGCTGTAATTGTATAATATAAAATAATTTTAGAAGATAAATGCTTTAAACTGATCATTAAAAACATGATTTCTTCCCTCTAATCTCACACTATATAACCTACACATCACACTCTGCCATCTTGATCTTCATTACCTGTTTGAGATCATTCCAATGCTTAAAAACCTTACTGATACCTACCTCATAAATTTCAAATGTTATCTTACTCTTTGGGACATAATTCCCAATTTTTCTGCCCAGTCATCTTTTATTGCTGCCATACTTTTTCTTCCTTCCTTTCTTTCTTTCTTTCTTTTCTTTCTTTTTCTTTCTCTCTCTCTCTCTTTCTCTTTCTTTCTTTCTTTCTTTCTTTCTTTCTTTCTTTCTTTCTTTCTTTCTTCTTTTTTCTTTCTTTCCTTCTTTCTTTCTTTCTAGATAGGGTCTTGCTCTGTAGCCCAGACTAGAGTGCAGTAGTGTGATCATAACTCACTACAGCCTTGAATTCCTAGGCTCAAGTAATCCTCATGCCTCATCCTCCTAAATAGCTGTGACTACAGTTGCACAACACAGTGTCTTGCTATGTTGCCCAGGCTGGTTTTGCCTACTTATCTTATACTGCCTGGGTTCGATCTTGTTGCTTGAACCATCCTCCCTCTTCCCTTTGAAGAACTATCCACAGACACAACTTCAAAGTCCAGCCTAAATCCCTCTCTGCCAGAGTGAAAATAACCCCCCTTTCTGAATTGTAAGTGCCTTTTGCTAACATCTGCATCATTCATCTACAGCCCAGCATTTTCTATTTGTAATTGTTATATTTCCATCTCCCTGTGTGGACTAGGAGCTCTGGAACAAACAGCAGGGGCTTTCGGTTTTGTCATAGAACAGTACTTGGCAGTGCTTTGCACACAGTGGTCCTTCAATAAATATTTTTGAATAAATGAATATTTGTATATGAAGATGTGGATCCAAAGCTAACTCTGCAGATCATTGAGCAAATCATTTAATTTCAGTTGTTTTATCTATAAAAATGGGGAAAATTATAACATCTATATATTCATTCCTCACAGTGAAGCTGTGAAGATCACATGGGATAATACATGCGAAAGAATTTTCTTTAGCTGAAATGTGCCACACAAATGCCTATATTATACTTTTTTTATATCTCAAGAAAATGCTTAGTATACAGTACTTTGAATGCAGTACTTTGCGTACAGTAAGTATTCAATGAAGCATGCAGACTTATTGAAGACAGAGAAAATTCTACATCCATTAACACTGTCATTCTGTCCTCCTTTGAAAATTGTGATGGCTTAATAGCTGCTTTTTCCCCTTCACTAGACATTAAACAACTGAGATTTACCTTGGCAGTTTATTCATTGAGTGCAGAGAGTTACAAAGCTGCTATGGTTTAGAATCGTTAGTGACTCTTTGATGTAAGTATCAAGCATGGTAACGTTGAACCACCACTGTTCTTTGTTCACTTCCCATTCACAGAGTGAACTTGGTGTCAACTGAAACAATGAACTTACTGAGCAGTATCTGCTCATGATTTTAAGAAATATAAATTATTTGAGGCCAGAATCTGTCTCTTGACTGTGGTTCATTATTTGTCATCAATTATTAACAATTATTTAATAAATTTTTAATCTAATTTCATTACTCATAAATGTGACCATTTTTCTCCGAATGATTTCAGACAAAGTCCTAAATAATTTGGTGGCCAAACAGGAATAAATATTTTTTTAATTCACATTTTCTAAAATACGGCTATATCTGGCACATATGCATTTGAGAAAAAAATGAGTTTGATAAACACAAAAGAAGAAATTCGATAATTATACATAATTTTTATATAACTTTTTCACATAAAATTGTGCTGAAAAACAAAACAGTGACCATTAGGAGAACAATTTTTAATTTCATCTACTCTTTTAAAAAAAATCATGTTCACATCTTATTCTTAGCACAGTGCTTACATTTTCACAAAAGAATCATATCTGCAAAAAAAAAAAAAAAGCCCCTCCATATTGCATTGTATTCAGGAGTGAAAAGTCATATTCAAAGCTTAAATGAAATTGATTAATATATGAAACAGACCTCTAGCGATAAGGTTTCAGATGTTATATTTCTTGGTAAGCATTATTACAGGGTTTTTACTGATACTTATTAGAGGACTGTCACACAGTGCAGCCAGGCTGACAGGCACATGAAAGAGGCAGAAGCAGCAGCCTATGCAATGCACGGTCAGATGATGGAAAGCTGTGTGTCCACTGGTGCCTGAGTATCAACCCTTTTTCTTTTCATACCTGAGAACTAGTTAGAAATAAAAATAAAGTACAAATTCTAATGAGCTGCATGCCAGGCATTGTGCCAAGTGTTTTACATCAATCCTAACAATAATGCTGTGAAACAATTTTCTTACTCACATTTTATAGAAAGGGAAACAGAGGCCTTGAGAAGTTAAATAAGCTGACCTGGGTCCCAAATCTAGTAAGGGCATCTGTCTAGTACTAGAACCTCTACCATCAACCACCATGCTATACATTAATGAGCAGTTCAGCCAACTGACCAGATTAGAGCAAAGAGGAACTGTGTTTTCACCAGGGAATGAAGCATCAATGTGCAAAGTTTGCATCTTAACTCTCACTTGCAAGTCCTGGTCCAGCGCCCCAGATCCAGGACCAGTTTTGACCTAAATCAGGAGATATTTAAAGCATACTTTTAAAAGGTCAAATAGGCTATCATGTGAAGAGTTCTGATTCTATGACTCACCCTAATAGCAATCTTCTATCTTGTCCTTGGAAGCTTGAACCCCAGTCCTGCTACCTAGGTCCCTGTCATCATTCCCTACTCCTGGTCTAAATATTCTACTCAGGAACCCAATGTTGACAAAGCCCCCGAGCTGCAGTGCTGCCCTTGGACATCAGTCTTATAGCATGATCCTTCCTCTAACTTCAGAATCTCTAATTTCATGTATCTAAACTCTCTTGACCCAGAGCCTCTCATTCTTACCTGCTTGGCTTTTAGACAAATTAAAATTACCAATACCTGAACCTGCTTGAGTTGCAACAAGATGCTGTCTATCACTGTGCTCCCTGATAATCTTGCCTGCCTCTATATTAAATGAGGATAAGCTGGGTCACACCCGCATGGTGATAATGAGATATTTGTCTTATTGCTGATAATTTATTTAAATGGCCCAATGTGCATGGAAAAAATGTTGTCCCCCTCCTCTCATTAAAAACTTTAGTTATTGGTGATTGGAAAGATGAATTAGTATATTGTAACTATTTTGCTAATTTTCTTGTTAGTCTCAAAGACTTTTTACTAAAGAGTGCCATTTTTGCACCCAGATGAAAATGTATTGAATTTTTTTGTTTTTGTCTCATATTTTAAATTAAACCTCAAGTAACATCTGAATAATTTTGATGTGTCCTAAGAAAAGGGTAATTTTTAACCCTTCTATTCCTTAAATCTTTAGTTTTATTTGTTTTTTTAGCTGGTGGCAAGGAAGTTAAAGTGTTAATGGAAAACTTGAGAAATGATACACTTTTTGCTCAATAAGCAATAGAAGGTGCTATTGTGAGCATTCAGTACAAGATATGAAGACAAAATAACATCTAAGAGCATGAATATATTAGTTCAGGAGACATGATTAGGATATGTAAAGATTTTATACATTTCCTGGCCTAGCTCTGCAATTTATTCAGTCTGGAGAAGAATATAAATACATAATGAATCAACCCTCTTGGGATATAATTCTCCCTCTCTGGTCAAAAATCTCTTGGATATTTTAGATCTTAGCAAGATACTGTAAAAATGGAGAAAGTGAGCATTGAATGGAAAAAAATATCTAGTCTAAAATTAATCTTATGACATATGTGAGCTGTTTTAGTTCTCAAATTCTTCCCACAACCACACTCACATTGTCACCATCTCTAATGAAAGCAAAGTTATGGCCACAATGACTAAAGGCTCTAATTGCCTTATGGGAGCATTTCTATGAGATGATGAAAAAAAAAATCATGAGTTACAAACTAAAATAAACTGAAAATTTGTCCTTCCTACTAAAAGATACAAAAGTGCACAATTGTTAAACTGCGATACAGGTACAGTTTTTTCCAGCACTCTGGTGATTAAAATTAAAGCAAATAAAAAAATACAAATATCATCTCACAAGTTATAAGGAGTGAATTTTAGTCAGCGATTGAAAAATATGCAGAAACCATCAAGCCTCCCTCTCAGAAAAACAGAGTGGACTTCCAACACTCCTGACTGCAATTCTTATTTGTCGTTGGGAAATGACAACAGATACTTAAATCCGTGGTAATAATTGGTCACTACCAGTGGTTCACAAATGAATTCTTTCTTGGTATTCTGTAAATTCCTGCACACTTTGTATCTACAATACACACATACACATGCACACACATGCACACCCCTCGCTCTTTCATTCTTGCAGGGACTGCTGCAACCAACATTAGTTCAAAATCCCAAACTTTAAACAATTACATTTATTGAGCACCTTCAGGTGACAAAACTCTTTAATCATCTACGTTACACTTAATACTCCCAAGAACTTGGGTAGCTACCCTTTTCTTCATCCTACAAATATGGACACAAAGGCACAGAATGGATAACTTTGCCCAAAATAACATATTTGAGATGTGAATTCAAGTAAATGACACAGATTTCACTGAAATGGAAAGTGATTTAACTTCATTTTATGCCTGTACTTCCAAAGCTGTCTGCTTATACCCCTATCCCATGTTCCAAAGGACACATCTGCCAAGAATCAGACCAGGTTTTCCATTCCCCTGTCTGGACTGGATCTGTGAATCTCTAACCCTGTACCACTCCCCAGCCCTAACCCAGATTATCTGTATTCCCCATAGTGTCTCTTTGATGGCTTGGTAGCCATTCACCTGCTAAATTAGTGCCTAGCAGAGTCCCTGCCACATAGTAGGGGCTTGATAAATATTTGTTCAATGAAAGAATAAATGAGGAATGCTATAGGTAATCCCAGCTATATGGAGGAGGGAGAAGCAGTGGAAATAAAATGTCAAGCCAACTCTGCATGTCACCCTTTGAAACCCAGGGTAATTTTCAGTCTCTGTGAAGCCCTCCCTTAGCCGCCAGGCAGTGTCCTTCAGAACCCTCTCTATTCATTTTACATTCTTGTACTATCACCGCATTTAGCAATCTCTGTCTCCTGCTGGAGAGCCAGGTTCCTAAACCTTGGAACATAGTCGGATGCTCAACTACTGTTAAGTGAATTGGAGATAATAATGACAGAAACACCTATCTTTCATTAGAGGCAGCATCCATCAGTGAATTTTCAGAAAAATGGAATAAGCTTGAGGCAGAGGGAGTCTAAAGAGTCATCTGGAAACTTATGAATTATAAAGTTTCTATAAGGCACAGATTATCAGTGTCAGATTTAGCAATGAGGACAAAGAGATTGAGAACTAAGAAAAGAACAGGAAAGTGAGAACCATGTCTCCAATATTCATCTCCTCATCTCTAGAATCCAACCCTAAGTTGGACATTGTTATCCACTCATTAAAAGTGTATTAAATGACAATAGAGTAAGTGTAATATCAGAGCCAGTGGAGACGTAAAGGAATTTTTATAGATAACAAATGGTAAGACAAAGTACGTATCCTCCCTTCACACTATGTCTAGGAAATCAATAAATGCACGTCAGTCAACTGATTGACATCTGCTTCTCTCTGAAGTGTACATCTCTGTTTGAGAAAAAAACACAAACTGTTCTGAACAATGACGCAGGGCATAGAGAATAGTTCCCAACTAAAAGTAATCTCAAGTCATATTTACAGTAAAGTCTAGTGCTTCCCACGCATTTTTAGGGCATGACACATATTTTAAAAAATGACAATATCTGTATAGAACATTAGGACAAAAAACACAAAGCTACATACAGCTAGAGACAAGAAGTGTTAGCCCAGGTATTTAGATGCCCCAGCTCTCACAAGGGCTAAAGTCAATCATTCTCAGCACACCCATGAAGAAGCCCTGGTTTGATAAATGTTTGGAGGAATTGCCAATCTACTGGACAGACCTTTATAACTGCCAGAACAGAAATATATTCCTAAGTTAGAAAGAAATGACTTTGCACTTACCTGCTATTGCAGATTGCTAGGAAGCCTTACTATTTGAACAGAATTGGAAATATTTTTACTAGATACACAAGATTTTAAAATCTGCTGTGGTATTCCTTTTCTTGAAACTATGAAAACACTTTCTCTAAAGTCTAATAGCCCCTCCTCTGGTACTTATAGTCTCATTTAAATGTCCTTTTGTGCTCTTAATGGATTTTCTTAAAAAAAAATTTATTATAGGAAATTTCAAACATATTCCACAGTAGAGAGAATACTATAATGTACCTCAATCATCTAGCTTCAATAATTATTAACTCATGGCCAATCTCATTCCATCTGTACCTTGTTTTATGTCTTTCATTCCAGATACTATATTATTTTACATGTAAATATTTCATTATCCATCACTGAAAGTTAGAAGTTCTTTTAGAAATAATCACAACACTATTTTCACATCTAAGAACTTTTAATTAATAATAATTCCTTAATATAATCACTCAGTTACATTTATATTTTCTAAATTTTCTTCTAATTTTTATAGTTTGTTTGAATCAAGATCCAAATATGAGCCATGCATTACAGCTGGTCAATATGTCAATATGCCTCTGAGGTCTCTCTAATCTATCCTTTTTTACTCTTTTAGTTATTTGTTAAAGATAGTATTTCTTCAGCCGAGTTTCTTCCCACAGACCAGAATCTGCTGATTGTAGCCCTATAGTGGGATTTAACATCTTCCTCTATGTTATTTCTAGGAAATGGGTAGTCCCAGCTAGAGGTTGTTATGACATGGCTGCTGTTGCTGCTGGTGGTCTTACCTAACCTCCTCATATTCTGGGATTCATGTCTTATCAGATAGTTTTGTTACAGACATTGTCTGTGAGTTCTGGGCCCTGCTATCCTAGTTGGGTTTTTTTATTTTTATTTTTATGGTGAATTCAGGGAAATTCAAAAACTACTTATCATCACAACCATATCTAAAAATATTTTTTTAAATGTACTTTATTTTAAAAAATGTTTTTAGAGAAATTGCTTTAGTTGTGATTTTGATTGAGTTTGAGTATGCTAGTGACAGTTCTCTTATCTTGGATTTTCTCTAACTCAAGTGATACATGGATGCACATTAAAGGAAAAGTATGCACAGGGATTTTTTACGTTGGCTTACATTATTTTCATTATAATTTTAGTTATATTTATACAATAAAAATTAATGAAATATTTTGCATATATCTTCCATATTACCATAAAACTAAGCAAAACTGTTGGAGTTTTAGAGGCTCAGTAATGATTAAGCCTTCCCTTTCCTAAGATTGGAACCAACCAAGAGACAGAGACAGACATGTGGAGATCAAAATACCATGGCTTATTATGAGGATAAGCATTACCTGCCTTAACCCTTCCAAGCCCAAATCTTGGGACAGCCTACTTGTAGAAAGTTTGTGTCTACAGAGCAGCCATGATTTATACAGGACCACAAATTTGTACTGGTCCAACGTAGAGAGTAGACAACAGACGGGGAGAGAGAGAGAGAATGTGAATGAGAGAGAGACTGAATTCATAATGTCTACAGTATTTCAATAGACTAGCTCTACCTAATCAAAAAACATGGACCATGTTCTCTTCCTCCAACCATGTAATTCACTCCTCCTCCATGGATAAGAAAGAGGGGTGGGGAAAGATGTCTGAAGTGCTTTTCTAATGTGTATCTCTCTATAAAGGGAAATAAGAAGAGTGGAGAAATTTCCTAACAAGCAATCAATTTAACTTCATTGATTTAATGTGATATATAATGTTTTTCTAAGACTAAATTGCCAACATCGAGAATCCTGGTGGAAAGCTATATTCATCTACACTATGTTTACATTGTATGTCAGTTACCATTGTCTTAATTATTGTTGTTTTGAGCATATATTGACCATTGATTAATTTTCATTGTTTTCTTTTTTTAACAGCAAACTTTTTGACAACCGATTCATCATTTTATGTGGCAATCAACATATATGTACGCCAAAGTACAATACTAAATTTTTAAAATATTTTTTATGAAAATATCTTCATTACATTGCAAAACAAAAAGAAAGAAATGTAGTTCATAAAAAATGGGATCTACCCAATCACCCGGTACATTCACTTGAAAGGTAAATGTGGTATGGTACGGTACATATTCTTTTGTAATATTTGACATCCTTGTCCCAGGGTCCTGTGGTGACTCAATTTTCCCAACTCTTTTCTCAATTCAAACTGAGAAAACTGACTAAACTTTGTATTAGTTATTGTGATGTCAATTGACCTTCACTTTGTTCCAATGTAAATGTAAACTCAATAAAAAATTGGCATCCAGATAATCCAGAATATTTTGTATTATTTGATATCACTGAATAGAAAATCTAAACATTCTCACAGTACACATGGATAACAAAAAATAAGTTCTCAAAGATCCAGAAGATCTATGGATGCCAGTTTGAGAAATGCTGAGCATTGAAAGGCAATGCACAAACATCTGAGGTTGAATAGATGTCAAAATGTGGCAGTACAGTATATAATAAAATTCAAACAGCTACAAAGAAAAAATAAGAATTCACATACTGCCAAAGGCAATCATCTCTGAAATGGAAAATAAGGCTCCCTCTTCCCTTTTCTCTTGATAATGGTCTATTACAGAATGGGGGCTTGTTAAATAATGGAATAAATGTGGAGGTATACAAAGATAAGGACATGTACAAAATCCTTTCTAAAGGTGTTGAATCAAACTAGAGATATGATATAGTCTAATCTCATGTTCTTAATGGCCATCATGAGATCTGGAAGTTTACTAACTTTTCTGGAGAATGCTGTTTTCTTTTTTCTATAGGTCACTCTGCAATTCTAAGGGACCATAGCTACTGCATCATGTTGGCAAGAACACTGATTATCTTCACAAATGTTAACTGCATCACCAGTCTCTGACTCACCCTGGTAAGAGGTCACTTGGCAAACAAACAAGGGCCATAAGAATGGTCCCTTGCCATTCTGTCATAAATTCTCTGTCCTTCTGTTAACAAAATCACTAAACTTTTAAATGTGAAAACAGCCAATCCTAATAACTGATTTGCTAACCAGGAGATATAGACACAAATGAATAAAATACAGCCTGGCATGAAGCACCGCAGTGTTTGGATGAAAGAAGGATGAAAAAAAAAGAACAATAAAGTTAAGTCATTAAGTCTAAAAGTTACTACTTAACACTTTTAAACTTCCAGTGGCTGTCTACAACATTTAATCACATTAATTGTCACATTTTCTCCAAGACAATAAATACTTCCAAGTAAATGTAAACCCCAACTTATCATCAAGATATATTTCAAAAATGGTTGTAGATTAATTTCCTGGAACTTGCAGCCAGATAGCCCTCATAGTAGCTTAAAACTTGGATACTTTTCTCATACAAGAAAGATTACAAGTCTGGTATGTAGACTGATATTATTAGAGTTACAGTTCAGCTTCATGTGGATAAAATAGGCTTTTGTGGGTTGGCCTGTACACCTAACTACCATTTATAATAAGGAGGCAGCAAGGAATAAACACTGATTATATGAATTCAAATGTTCACAGCTGAACTGAACTCATTTTCAACACTTTCACAGTGGTTCCTAGTTACTACAGTGAGCTGCCCTGGAACTTAAATTAATGTTGCCATCTGAGAATGAAACCTTCAGAAAGAAACAACAAATGACAAAATTAGTTCTCAATAGAAATAACCCAGTCCAAAAGATATACACCTGAGTCTATTTGGGGACTTCCAAGTTCAAGCAAAATAACCAGTGTGGAAAGCCAGGAAAATATGTCCGGATACAAAAGAAAGTTCCAGCATAGTCATCTTTATTACATAACTTGCCTGCAAAAAACAGAACATGGCAACATGTGTGACCTAGGTGACATCTAGGAAAAAAAAGGGAATCACAGATCAGGAACCTGCAAGTTTTTGTACAACACTGTCAAGGGCAAAGAAATTCCCAGTCTAGAAGGCACGAATATCTGATCACTAAGATATCTGACTTCAAATATTCATTTATTCAACAAATATCTCTGCAGTGTGTACTATGTGCTCAATGGTGTTTTCAGCAACCGAGATATTCCAGTGATTAAAATAGACAAAAATTACATTCTAGGTAGAATAAAGGGAAATAACAATGAATTGATGAAACATTCATCTATGCTGAATGATAATAAATGATACTGAATAAAATAGAGAAAAGAAGGGGAACCATGAGGAGAGGAGAGGATTACAACTTTAAATAGGTTGATCAGGAAAGACCTAACAAAAAAGGTGACTTTGAATAAAATTTTGCTGATGTTGAGAGAAGCAATGTGGGTACCTATGCAAGAATAAATACATTTAAAAGGAAAGCCATATGGAGATACCTTAAAGAGATGCAAGTAGAATTACCATTTGATCCAGCAATCCCATTACTGGGCATCTACCCCAAAGAACAAAAATCGCTCTATGAAAAAGACACCTGCACCTGAATGTTTATAGCAACGCAATTCACAATTGCAAAGGTGTGGAAACAGCCCAAGTGTCCATCAATACATGAGTGGATTAGTAAAATGTGGTATATGTATACCATGGAGTACTATTCAGCTTTAAGAAACAATGGTGATATAGCACCTCTTGTATACTCCTGGATAGGGTTGGAACGCATTCTACTAAGCGAAGTATCCCA
>RJWJ010033557.1:0-17855 GCA_004363605.1 Indri indri | reverse complement strand
GGGTCCTTCCACTTGGACCCAGCTCAGGAATCGCTAAAGAGGCTTCTTCCATGGGAAGGCGAGGCGGAGCCCTGGTGGCCACTCTGGGGCATGGTCCTCACTCTGCACGTCTGCCTTGCCTCCTCTCTACGAGGAGACATTCTGTGAGGGCGGGGACCTTGCTTTCCATTCTGTTGTCACATCCCAGCACACATGCACGGCCAATGCACAGTCCGTAGGCGCTTAGTACGTGTCTGACAAAGGGAGAAAGCGAACCAACCCGGATGCCCCGACCCTAGGCTCTGCTCTGATCACTGGCCCCTCCAGTTCATTCATGGCTGCTCATGGGCAGTTTGGTACCATGGTGAGGAGCACAGCTCCTGGGAATGACTCTTAGTTAGGCTACTCACTCTGTGGCTTGGGCAAGCTATGTATCATCTCCAAAGTGAGAAAAATTACGGCATCTACGCACAGGATTGTTCTGAGGATTAAATGAAAATACACAGAAACTGCTTAGAACAGTTAAGTAAGTGCTCAATAAATGGATCAAATAATATTGTTAGCTAGTTCCTGGCCTCAGTTTACCCATGTGTAAAATGGAGCTGTACCATGGTCCCCCAGCAGGGTCCTGTGTAATATATGGCCCTGCATAGTAACCAGCAGAAATAGCCTCAGAAGGCAGGACTGCAGCCACAGGGGGATGGAGTGGAAGGAACCCTCTCTGAGGAGTGTCCCACCACCCACCTTGGCTACCCATTTTTATGGATGGGGATGCTGAAGTCCTGCATGGGAAATGGATTTGGCCAAACTCAGAAAGCTAGTCAAGAACAGGGCCAGCACTGAGACCCAGGGCTCGCCATCCCAGGTCACCATTTCCCACAACATACTTGGTTATGCCAGAAGGGTCACGCTGGCCCAGTGGAGAGGACATGGGGCTTGGAGTCCCGCAGCCTGGGCTCAAATCCCAGCTCCAGCACTTCCTAGCCATGTGACTTTAAGCCAGTAACTTAACCTCCTGATATGTCGGGCAGGGCAGGTTGGAGTGTTGAGAAGATCAAATGAGTGAACATTGAAGCATCTTAGCACGACGTCTAGCACAGGGAGGGTTCAGAACATGTGCACACCTTTCCCTCCCCTTGGGGAATTTAAGTCTGAGCATTGGGAGGTCCCAGCACTGAGTGAAGCTGCCTGTCTAGGGCACAGGAGCAAGTCACCTCTGGACCTGTGAGGAAGGGCAACCACGCTGGGGGCTCCCATCACCCACGCAGGTTGAGGAAGGTCTGTGCACTGGGGGCAAACGGGAGCTGAACGGAGGCGAAGGACACAGAGCAAGATGCCCAGCTGGGATTCTCCAGCACTAAGCTTAACCCCAGGCTCCGTGCTCTACTTTCTCCTGAGCAAAATCCCAGGGCAAGCCCCGAGTTCCCTCCCTCTCCAGGGTGAGAGGGTGGGTGTCGGATGAGTAGGAAGAAGCGCTGACTCTGCACCTCTGAAGGGAACCCGGGGCCTGGGCTCCTCTCCTGGAGGCCACACTCAGCTCATTTCGTCACATTTCCAACCAGCTGGTCTTAGGCAGACCACCGCTCAAGCCCGCAGGCAGGCCTCGTTCTAAGGACAAGGAGGTGACCTGATCGCTGGGGACACTGAATGCTACTCTTGATTATGTACACAGTGGCCTTGGAGAACCCACCCCTGTCCCAGGCTCAGCTGTCCAAGTCAGGCTGAACACCTGCCACACACACAACCTTGGGTACCAGGGGAGCGTAGAGCCACATGCAGCAGGACCCGCAGCCAGAGCCCAAGTCTGCACATGTCAGTCTTTCTGAGCCTCTGTTTCCTCATCTGCAAAATGGGGTGATTTCCACCCTTGAGTCTGTGAGTCAAGGGTGTGAATGCACTTTGGAAACATCACAAGGCATAGAGTGTACGGGGTTATGATGGCTATTGCTGTCCCAGCCACTCACCACCGCCCCTCCCCCTCCAGACCAGCCTGTGCGTGGAGGTCCGGTATCAGGCCACAGATGGCACTGTGGGCTCCTGGGACGATGGGGACTTTCTGGGGGATGAGTCTCTTCAAGAGGAAGAAAAGGACAGTCAGGAGACGGATGGACTGCTCCCCAGCTCCCGTCCCAGCTCCCGGCCACCAGGCGAGAAGAGCTTCCGGAGGTAACTGGCGGGCCCCTCTGGCTGCCCACTACCCCCAAAGACACAGGGAAGAGGCCTGTGCCCTGGCCCCCCGCAGGCCTCTGTAGGCCTGGCTGGCTCACAGCACAGACATCCAAGAGGCAGGGAGATGTTTCTGCAGTGCCTGCATCCCAGAGCTCACTCAGATCAGGCTTACATTAGGCGTTGAGGGAGGCCAAGCTCCAACACAAGGGGAAGAGGCTAGACTTTCTGCTCTCATCAGAGAGGGAGAGAAGGGGCAGGAGGAGGCCCTGGCCTCTCTGTCCCAAGCCCCAGCAATGCCAACCAGGCATATGCAGCCTGGCCTCTACCCAGGCCCAGTGAAGAGACCCGAGAGAGTGTGGCTCTTCCTGCCAGAGTGAGGCCACAGGTCCTGGCTGGGCCCAGCCTCTCTTCTGTTGACAAGAATGCATGCAGGCACCCAGTGTCCAGGCTGCACGCCCTGCAGGTATCCTGCTGCACACAGATGACAGGAAGCTCATTCCATACGCACTATTCTTACCAAAAAAAATGCAATTGTATTACTCTCACCATCCAGAGAGACAGAACCTGGGCTAACCTAGTAAGATGTCTATAGGTTCCCATGTCACCGGGAATAACGTGTAAAATGCCAGTAAGTCAATGATACAAGGACCAGCCTATTTTTGAGAGAAGGGGTGCTCTAAGCCACTGGAAACATCTCCCTCTAATCTCCTTCCACCCTTTTCCTTTCCAAGTAAACTTTATTCAGTCCCCCTGCTGGAAAAAACACAGGTCCTAAATTAGTGCAACTGAATTGATACCCTTTTATTGAACAAATATATTTTCCTTCTTTGCACTTGAACCACTTCGCAGCCCCTCACTCCATCCCCAACACGCATACATGCAAGCGTGCGTGCATGCGTGCGCACAGGCACACACACACGCACACGCACAAGCTTGAGAAACCCCGGGCGCCAGGCAGGGAGACTAATGGTAACAAGGTCTGAGCAATCGTGCCTGCAGCAAACACACCTGGATTGTCTACTCCGGGCCAGCCACAGGGAGGGGGCAGCCATGGCAGGGCCAGCTTGGAGCCCACCCCTCCGACTCTGGGCAGTCCCAGCTCTGCCTCTTACTAGCCATGTGACCCTCAAAAAACCTCTCTGATCCTCTCTCCTCCCCTGTACAATGGGGACCATAGCAGTGAACACACCCCTCCCCCCCACCGTGTTGCTGGGAGAGCCAGAGGGATCACGGAGGAGCAGGTTGTAACTGAGGCACCGAGTGCTGCCCACACAAGGGCTGGTGACAAACAGGTTCTTTGTAGCAGGATGACACAAAGGTCAGGAATCTGGCTGGAAATGGTCAGAGGAGGAGCAGAGACAGGGTGGGGAGCAAGGGTGCTGACACGGTGTGTGCACCCCCTTCCTCTGTCTCCACTAGAAGAGAGCTGTTCGGGGCTGGTTCAGAGGCTGCAGGCGGGCTCTAAGAAAGGGCTTCTGAGAACAAGGGTGGAAGGCACGTGAGGGCCGTCCGTTGTAGGGAAAGGTGAGCTGGCCCCAAATCAAGAGAGCTAAGGTCCACTAAGTCCCACCCTGATTGTGCCAGTCTCTAGCTGAGTGACATTGAGCACGTCATTAACCCAGTAATAGGGAGGGGTTCAGCTAGGGGACATGTGGCTCCCTCCAACTCTGACATCCTGAGAGTCCCAGGGATGCTCCGGACCCTTGTAGGTAGCATCGTGGGACACAGCTCTCCTGGGAGCACTTGGCAGTGGAGGAGGCAGCCCTCTGGGTGGCTGTAGCTGAGGCTCGGCCAGGCCAGTTTCTCTCTCAGGTCACAAGAGCAAGCCGTGTGATCTAGAGAAAGCATGGCGGGTTCCCCCGCACCTCCACAGAGCCCTGGGACCTGGGAATAGAGACAAGAGGGCTCCTCCCCGCTTCTTCACAGCTTGGGCGGCCTTCCCACATCTCCCATCCTTCAGTGGCCAGTCCCAGGACAGAAGCAGGAAGCAGGAACAGGAAGGGGGTTTCATCCTGGGGACTGGGACCTGGGCGAGGGTGTCTTCCAGGCACTCCCCTCCCTGCCCTGAGTAGCAGGGCCTGTGGGAGGGTTTGAGCTCTTTTCCAGGCCTGAGGGCACCTTCAGGGTGGGTGTCATTCCTGGAAGCTGCCCTCACAGCCCTAGACGTGGTGTCTTACCGTTATCACAGAAGTGCCTGGTAAGCCAGGCCTGCCAGCCCTGGGGCCTGGGAGGAAGCCGAAGAGCCCTCCGGAAGGGACTTGGCCAACCCCTTCGGCCAGCAGGAAGACACCAGTTCCCTGAAGAGGACAGGAAGGGGGAAGGGGCTTCTGTGCCTCACCCCTGACCCCACATCAGGACCCCAAGTCCTGGCTTTCCCTGCACCTGCCCCCGTCTTTCACCCCCACCTGGGAAGGCCGATCCCTTACGGATCAAGGTATTCAAGGTGTGCAGTGCCCGTCTCGTCCCTCCTCGGCCGCAGTGAGCAGTGGCAGGCAGCA
Source organism: Indri indri (assembly GCA_004363605.1). NCBI lineage: Eukaryota > Metazoa > Chordata > Mammalia > Primates > Indriidae > Indri > Indri indri. The sequence goes on along the minus strand of RJWJ010033557.1, from coordinate 13,209 downwards.
GCGTCCCACCAGGTCACCTGACGCACAGGCTGTGGCTGGGGATCTGCTGCTCCCTGTCTGGGGGTGTGAACGGAGCACTCGCTGGGCGGGGAGCAGATGCGGTGAGTGGGCGGGAAACAGCCTCAGCCAGGGCGGGCCCTGAGCAGGCGAGGCCGACTCTCCCACAGGCACCCAGAGGCTGATGTGGGAGGTCCTCTGGGCACTCTGTGCCCCTCTCTCTAGGCCTGGGCCACCTCCCAGCCCTCCCCCCACTCTCGCCCTGTGCCCGGCCGGCTTCTCAGGGACTTCGCCCATGTCCATCCTGTCCTCGCCTCAGGGGGTCAGATGGCTCCCAGCAGGGGTGGTGTGGCCCTCAGGTCTCAGCTCCTGTGAGGGCCGCAGACAGGAAGGGGCCTCTGCAGATGTCCACCTAGCAAGGCCACTCGCTCCCGAAACCCTAAGTACTGCCCTGAAGTCCCCCATCCTCCTTAGGCAGTGTGCGCGGCACGTCTGCCTGTTCACCCTCGGCGCCGAGGGCGCCATCTCTCCTAGGCCCCGGTCAGTCGCGTGGCCTCTGAGCCACTCTGCCCACCTCTCTAGTCCCTGCCCCCAGGCCAGGGGCCTCAGATTTCTGCCAGGTTCCTGCGAAGAGCCCCTGGGGCTGTACCGGGCAGCAGTGCAGTGTAGTGGGGAGCACAGGCCCAACCCCCAGCTCTGCTGTTTGGGGACCCGCCTCCCACCTGTAAAGTGGGGCTCGCTGATGCCCCACAGGAATGTCAGGATTAAAAGAGACAATACAGGCAAGTCACTCACCACGGGGCCTGGCGTGTGGTAGATGCTCAGCCAGTGTTCATTTCCTTCCTCTGCACAGACTCCGCGCTACCCTGACACCAACTTTTCCTACCCTGAGCAGTATCTGACCTTTTGGTCCTGCCGAGCTCTGGCACAGCCACCCAGGGCCAGGGGCAGGGGGCTCACTTACAGTGTTCCCCTCACCTCCCCCAGTGTCAGTGTCGCAGAGAAAGAATAAATTACTAACCTCATGGTTAGCAGCTCCCAAAGCAGCTCAGAGGAGCCGGGGGTAGCCGGCTATGCTGAGATTTGGGACAGGTGAGACATGGTCCCCCTTCTCTGCAGCAAGCAGCACAAAATTGGGGTTCCAGGCCCTTGCGTGTCAGGATACATCTGCCCCAGTCTCTGGGGAGAGAGGAGGCTTCAGCCTTGAACACACACACACACACTCACACACACACACACACACACACACACAGACACACGTGCGTGCAAGGGCCTGTATCTGCATACACTCACATGCATGTACATTCTCCGGGTGACGCCGGGGAGCAGCACACGCTACTGGATTCTGGGCTGTGCTGCTTCTGTCTCTGGGGGTCATATCTTAAAAAGGACAAAGAAAGGAGTCACAGCCTGAAACTTGCAGCTGAACTACAGAGTCTCAGGCCTTTCCTCCACATTCCCTGTATCCCACCGCTCTCTCCCCTTCTCGGTTTCTCCGCCTGGCCTGGCCCGCCTGCCCTCATGACCCCCACCTCCTTCTGCTGCCCAATCCCCTCTACGGTGTCCCTGGGGATGTAGAGGTTCCTGCCTGGCTTCTCTCTGCTGGATCTCATCTGGGGGGCGGTAGGGGTAGGAGCCACTTTCCCTGTTCTCCTTATGGGTCATTCTTCCACTCCAGTGGAGACCTGCGGTAGCCAGGCACCTCCCTCCTATGCCTGGGGCCAGAGGGCAGCCAGCAAGTGTGTGTGGGGTGGGGGGTTCAGAACACCCGGCCTCACTCTAAGAGTGCTGTTTAATCAGTTCCCACAGCCCCCAGAGAGCTGGAAAATCCTTCCCCAGCAGCTTTTGCCAGGCTGAGCTCCAGAGTTGCTGTGGCTCCCACAGCAGCTCAGAGGAGCCAGAGGCGGCCGGCCATGCTGGGATCTGGGGCTACTAAGACACAGTCCCCCTTCTCTGCAGCCGGCTGTTCTCTGCTCAGAGGTCTCGGCTGATTTGGGCAGCCAGAGACCTGGCTAATGTTAACCCCTTTGAGCTACAAACGGACCTGCTTGCCTGAGGCAAAGGTTAGCTGGCCAAAGCTGGCCAGAGCTGGGCTGCATCTAGGCCTTCGGGTCCTGAGCTGTCGGGGACGAGCCAAGTCCACCTGGGCAAGGTCTGTGCCAGAACAGGGTGTGAGGAGAGGGAAAATTGCTAATTGTTATTCGCTTTCTTTTCTTCGTCCTCATTGTCACAGCATCGGGAAAGCATGAGAGAAGATTCCAGAAGGGCTCCAGAGAGCTAGGAGCTCTGAGCCCTGGAGGAATAGCTCATTATAGCCCCACCCCCACTCTAGCACCTCCCCACCTACCTGTCTTCTGGGGACTGGATGCCCTCCTTACAGCACACCTCCTCACCCCTCACCTCGCAGGGCAGGCTCAGCCCACGGTTTCACTCGAGGCCTCACAGCCTGGGAGCTCCCCACCCCACTGGAGAGGACTAGGGGACAAGGTCAGGGAGAAGCAGGGTGGCCCAGGCCGGAGGGTCGCCAGGCTCCTCTAACCCCGTGCTCCCTGAGGAAGCTTCAGCCCACATTCTGGAATCACCAGACCTTGGCCTGGGGTGGAGGAGATCAGGGATACCCTGAGCCCCCTCCCTCACCAGTCTCACTCCCGTGAGCCCCTTCCCTCTCTCCCTCAGAACCAGGCCCGTGGGACCCCTGCCCAGCAGTCTTGGGCCAGAGCAGAGGCTGTGTGGGGTGAGGGGTCTGTGGGACAAGGAGGCCCCGGGGGATTGCAGTGGCCAGCAGGGCCAGGGGCTAGGCTGCAAGGATCTGTGGTCCACACCCTCTCACACACGTCCCCTTGTCTCCTCATTTCTCCCCCCGACTCAGCAAAGGCAGAGAGAAGACCAAGGGAGGCAGAGATGGCGAGTACAAGTAGGTGTCCCAGGCCAGGGCAGAGCCGGCGGGGCGCGGAGGCTCCTCACCACAGGGCTGTGGAGGGTGGGAGGGCCCTCTGTCCTGGGTGGGGCTAGGGTGGGGTGGGCAGGTGGCCGGGCCTTCCGGTTTCCCCTCTCGGCTCTTGGGGGCCACCCTCCTCCCTTCAGTATCTTGTTCCTCCTCCACTGCCCCCAGGTGTCCCTGTGAGGGAGGGTACAGCTAAAGGCCAGGGCAGGGAGGGGCCCAGAGAGCAGTGGACTCCCCTTCCCAGAGTCAAGGCAGGGCTGGGCAGTTGGACATATGGCACCAGAGGCCCAGGGAGGACAAGCTCTGGGCACCGAGTGGCTGCAGGGCATGGCCAGAGCCATGAAAACTCAGAAAGCTAGGGAGAGACCACCACTCTGGCAGCCCCACTATCTCCATTCCCCCAAAGGCTTCCTCGGGGAGGGAGACTGGGGCACTGCATGGTGGGAAGAGGGGGGGACTCCAGATGGGAGCGGCCACAGAGGGCTAGAAGGATGCGAAGCCCGAGGTTATGAATGGGTCGCATAGGCTCCCCCAAAGCACACTGGTGTCTGGAGACTCTCTAGCATCACAGGAGATTCCACCAGGGCAGGGGGAGCCCCAGGGCTGACCACGCTGAAAAGGGCCTCTGGTCCACCCTTCTCCTTACAGATGATGAATCTGAGTCCCAGAACAGGGGCAGAGCTGGACCTAGAGCACAGAGACTCTGACTCCCCAATAGACCCAGGAAGCCTAGAGCACTGGACTGTAATTTAATTCTCCAAACACACCAGTGAGAGCTGAAAAGCCAAGAATGTGGTCTTTATTTTCCAGATAAAGAACGTGAGCCCCAAAGAGATGTTAGGAGATTGGCCCAAAACTGTGGTCTGTATATGTTAAAATTTAGTTCATGTAAGGATATCATGGAAACACTATGACTGCGTATTTAGGAGTATGAACTGATCAGCACTGGTGTGGGCTTGGGGTCACTGCTAATGTAAAGATTCCGGGGAACTCACAGCCTTGATCATTGCTCTAACAAAAGCATTTTGAGTTCCAACTCACACTTGCTACACACAAGCAGAGGAATGATGATGCAGTGTGGACACTGCAGTGATGTAGGAAACGGCACCATGTGGGGCGAGCTCTGGCCCAGAGACCCGATGGATGGAGGAGGTTACCGGGTTCCCAGCAAGGGAAGAAGCGTCAGGCAGTGCATGTGTCGAGGCTCTGCAAGGCAGCCAGGGAGCTGGAGCCCGGAGTGAGTGGGAGATGATGGCGGGTGCTGAGCTGGGGAGGTGCTCTTAGAGAGAGGGTTCCAGGGTTCAGATTTCTCCATGGACACGTAGATGTAAAAAGCACTTATATGCAACACGAACAACCTGCCCATCCCCAAGTTCTCTGTGCGAGATGGGCGATGCTCTAAGGCCCTTCCTGATTTCCAGCTCCACAGTCGGTCCTAGGCCAGACCCACACGGACTCAGACTGGCCGGATCCCTTTGACTGGCTGCAGCTATAGTAGCAGGTGCCTCACAGCGTTGGCACACAGTAGCTAGCTTCCCAGCCCTGCCTCATCCTAACTTCTTGCCATCTCCAGTTAACATATGAGATAAAGGAAACTGGCATGTGTTATGGTGATTTTAATGTGTAGATCAACAGGACTATTGAAAGATAGGAAAATGGGATTTCTAAGAAGAGACTGAACAAATTGAAACCCTTTAGCCTGAGGAAGGGAAAATGCTAGGAACAGTTTTCAGTCTCTGAAAGGATAGCATGTGGCAAAGCTGGCTAGTTTCTATCTCCACTGCGGAGAGAGAAATGGAAATAGATTTAAGTTTCTGTAGGGAAACTTAAGACTCAACCCATGAAAGAATTCATGCACCCCTGAACAGGTGAGATTCTAGGATAGGTTTGGGAAGATGGGAAATACATCTCCATGATGCTGTTTCCTCGAGCCTTGCAAGGGGTTGGGTACCAGGGAGAAGTGAGAAGCTTCTTCCCTGGAGACCCTGGGGTCGGGATAAGTACCTGTGGTTCTCCCAAGCCTCCTGGTACAGCACAGACATGTGCAAATGGGCCACTTTGGAGACAAGGTGGTTCTTGTATAAAGGGTCGACCTGTCCTGCCTGCTTCTAGGAAGCTAATCGAAACTAACATACTTTCAAAGACACCTGTAACGGCTGCAATTATGAAATTCCCTGTACCTGGGGAGTGGAAAATAAAAGAAATAAGCCAATCAAGGGGCACTTGGAGTACATGGCCCCAAGTCTTGAAAATCTGGCCATTTGAGCAATGCAAAGAAGGACCGCAGACCCTGTTTCTCATAGATAGGAGTTTTTATCCTGATTACCTGAGGCCTGAGCTAATGAGCCTAGACAGTTCTGACTGGAGCCAATCGTGGGGCAGAAGCCTTGGACAATGAGTAGGCTCAGCCTGCAAGGTCATTTACGGTCATTACCGCCTAAGTCACAACTTTCAGAATAATACATAGACCTGAATTAATGAAACACTTAGGTCACTAAATTTAATTTGGTGAATGTTCCCAAGTCATGATAAATACCAAGCTCTTCCCTAGGACCCTGTGTGCATCATCACACAACCACAGCAACCTGCTTCCAAATCTGAGCCAAGAAATGAGCAGAGAATTGTCAGATCCGTAAATGAAAAAAAGAGTTTACAGTGAGTGAACTAATTTTAAAATCTTTTCCCTAGAAAGAAATGCCAGTCTAGACTGTAGGTGTATATCATTCTGACGATGGCGAATGCAGCAACAGGAAACCCAAATGTGACTGTAAATCCTTCCCTGGGTCCCGCTGCTCAAGCTTTCCTAAGCCCGTGAATAAGGAGCCACTGTTTGTAAAGTGGTTTCACCAGGCTGGGCACTGGCTCTTTTGCTTTGTCTGTTTCTCACCATATCCTATTTTTGGTAATTGTAGAACCCAACTAGACCAAAAGCAGGATTTTATTTTGAGGAAAAAAAGGCCAGGACAACAGAAACCTAATCAACAAATTATATTTTTTTGAAATCTAAATCTTTAAAACAAGTGGATAATCTTCAAAATTGCCTGATTAAGTTAACATTTATTTCAAAAATCTCCTTTACCCTTTGCCAAGAGACATACTACTTTCTGGGAACTGGAGCTGCAATAGGGCAGAAAGGGCTCTTTCCATAGTGTCACTGATCAGAAAATTACAAGGGTGGTGTCGCTACAAAGGGCAGTGGTAGCGATGAACCGAAGAGCAAATCCAGGAGAACAAACAGGCACAGAGCCTAGAGTCAGAATTCTGGAAATTACATCCTTCACTACACATTTCTGCATTTTTCATAAAGGGACAAACATCATTTTGAGATCTTCCCAGGCACACAGGAGTACTACCAGTGAACCTGTCCACTTCAGATGGCTAAAGTTATATAGGGTTGGGAGAGAAGGATTTCTCCTTTAAATTGCTTTAGGGTATGGTAGAGATGGTTGGATAAATACAGTTTTTTTTTTTTTTTAAGTCTCAATCTTTACCTCCAAATATGTTTGTTTTAAGGAACAAAGTGACTTTCAAATTCGAGGGCCATAACTGCCCAAGGGATGCCTCAAGTCCTTTTCCACTTGGGTGGGTCCATGGGATGAGCATCTGAAAGCCACGATTTCCTGCTACCTAGCGCTCCCTTGCAGCCACAAGCAGCAGGGCCAGATCCCTTCCCAGGACGCTGGGCAGCAGGCTTCTCCAGGCAGGGCCTGCCTCTGTCCTGCCGCCTCAGAGCACTTCCCCCGGGGCACTCTGTGTCTGGAGCAGGCTGCGATGGTGATGGCATTGTATAGGTCACCCATGGGGTGGGACTAGGGACCCTAAGAATAGCACAGCCCAGGAATGGCAGAAAAGCAATGGTACAAAGTCAAACCCTGAGCCCCGCAGGAGACTCCTGGGTAATTCAGGAGAGAAGTAGTGGGGCAGTGGGGCAAGGCAGAAAGGAACCCCAAGCACTGAGACAGGAAGGGACACATGGGGAGACACGGACTGGACTGAGGGCCCACAGTAGCCACAACTCCTGAGGCTGGGCCTGTGGCAGGGGTCAGAGGACTGAAGCCAGCAATCCTGCGCTTGGGACCACCAGGCAGGGAGAAATCACACGGGATGCTGCAGTGTGAGCCAGCCAGGATGGTCCCTTCCCACCACCACACAATTGCTTCTGCTGGGTCCACTGATCTGGTCGATGTTATGTCACCAGCAATTTAACATTTATAGCAGTCTCTTCCCGAATGTGTTGACGCACATTGAACAAGCCACTTCTCCGTAAACATGGGCATGGTCTGTGGGAGTCTTCACAGATGACAGCCATCTGCAAACTGCTGGCACAGGGACTGCACCGGTGCCTATGAGTGCAGGCCCCGGAGCCTGTCTGCTGAAGTCCAGAGGGTCAGGATGGGGTTCATACTCTCAGAGAAGCGCAGTCCCACGGCATCGAGGCGAAGGAGCTGGGACGGGGTGGAAATATTGCTGGCCTAGGACACAGCAGTTTTTATGCTTCAATCCCATTTCTGCCACTTACCGTGTGACTTTGCGATTATTTTCACCTCTCCGAGCCTCAGCTTTTTCATTGGTCGAACAAGCAGAAGTATACGTCCCTCACAGGATCGCTAGGAAGACAAAATGAGCAGACATCCAGAAAAGCTTTTGGCCCTATGTAGTCTCTTTCTGGCCATTTTATATATGTTTTATATGCATTTATGTATATATAACTTATCTCCCCTTATTAGATGGGGAGATGCTTTTAAAAATAATTCCAAAGGCATTAAGCTTGATTTTTTTTTTTTAGAGCTCCTTTCTTTCCCTTTCTTCTAACTGTTATTTTCCAGACAAGGCGCTACTGGAGGGTGCAGACACGTCAGCTTCTCTCTCCCCTTTTTAGGAACTCGTGAACACGCTAGTGTGCCCTAAGTTGTGAGCCGGTGCCCCGTGAAAGGGGTGGCTCTTGATTGCTGCCTCACTGGGACACGGACAGGCCTTGTCCTGCATATGAACAGTAAAGAAAAGGCCTGGGGTTGGGATAGGGCCAGGTTTGGGAGATGAGATGGGCTCCCCAATCCCAAGTAGAGGGGCTTGAGGTTTCAGGTCATCTCCACGAGGAGATGCCTCATTACCCAGCATAAAGAACAAGGATCTGGGGGTGTTAGAAATCATGGTCAGGCCTCCACAGGGGGATGCATGACCTTAAGAGAGCAAGCTTTGCTGCGAGCTCAGGGTTGGGGCCTCAGCCCGGCCCCACCTGGTCCCACAAGATGACAGTCCGCACCCAGGAGGAGGGAGAATGGGAAGTGGAGGGAGTCAGGTATCCACTTATGCAATATGGATGGGGTAATGGAATACTGCACTTCACCCCTGCCAATCCTACTGCTGGTCCCTCCTGGAGCCACGGACCGCGGGCTCGGCTGCAGGGAAATCATTGCCCTCTTCCCTCAGCCCCCTGACTGCAAGGCCCTTCACCTGGGGGCACAGGCCACACCAAGCCAGAGGAAGAGGTAGGAACTGCAGATTCCGCCAGAAGTTCCTGGGGTTGGGGGAAAGAGGGGTTCGGCAGTGACAGGGGACAGGAAGAAGGGGCAAAAGCCAGGACCGAAAACAGACAGGAAAGGGCCCGCTCCTGCTTTTCACTGGGGGCCAAGGAGAGGCGGGAGAAAGACCAGGCAGGCTGTGGGCACCAGGGCCATGTGAGAGCCGGACAGCTAGTTCCAACCACGTCTCCCACCGCCTCCTCGGCCTCTCCCTTCTGCTCCCACGCTGTCTGCGGTCCTAGGCTTTCTTTCCGACCAGCCGGCATGGGGCGCAGGGGCAGGGAGGATGAGCTTGGGGACGCTGGCAGAGCTGGGAGCTCTGAGAAGACTGGACTGAGGGCGCTGGGATCAGGCTGAAAACGCCAAGACCCAGAGGCGCTCCAGAGAAAACGGCTCTTTCCAGCTCAAGGCCGCCTTCCCCGCTGGCCGGGCCCCCATCCCGCTCCTCAGTGGGCTGAAAGGATGGCGAAGGACGAAGCGGAGGGGGCGCCTCGGCCCTAATTGCCCCCATGGCTCCCGGCGAGGGAGTCAGACCCCAGTATATCCCGGGACCAGCAGGCGAGGGCCAGGGTCTCCTTCTCCCCTTCTCTTCTGCGTTTGTGTGTTTTCCTCCACGTGCCCCTGCCCCTCCGCCTCATCCTGGCGTCCCCTCCTCACAGAGCCGGGAGGAGCGTGTTCTCGGCCATGAAGCTCGGCAAGAACCGGCCCCACAAGGAGGAGCCCCAAAGACAAGGTAGGACCCGTGCGCCTGCCCGCGGTTCGGCGCCCCTGACCGGGCCCTCCCACACCCTGCAGGTGACGGCTCCTGGGCAGGGTCCGCCTCCCGGCCCCCCTGGGATTGGTCGGCCAGAGCCACCTGGGAGGGGTATGGCCCTCATTGGCTGGCCCAGGAGCCAGGCCCCGCCCCCGTAGTCGTGGTCTTCTAGGAACCCGGGCTCTGGGGCCGAGGGAGGGAAGGCGGCTCCGCATGTCCAGGCTGAGCAGAGAGACCGCTGCCAGTGGGCCTGTTTGTAAAGGCTCCTCGTGCCCTCATTGCTCCCCCGTCTTTTTCTTCACACGGAAGACCCGAGATGTTTAATTAGAGAAGGGAATATCAAGAAGCGTTTTTGGCCATTTCCTTATTTCGGGGGAAAACCAGAGTCCCAGGCGGTTTGATCAGAGGCCGGGCTGGTCCCTCGGGTGCCGCCAGCTGGGGAGGAGGAAGGCAGCTGTTTCAGAGGAGGCAGGGAGGCCAGGCGGACAATAAGGGGAGACATGGAGCGGTTCGGGGAGCTGTGTGGGGGCCATTTCCCCATCACGGGCCCACCATCGGGGTTCATGGCTGCCCTCCCCAGCATCTCGCGTAGGGCCCAGTGGCCCTCAGAATCTCCCCCACTCTCTTGCCCGCATGCCAGTTCCAGCTGTGCCTTTCTCCTTCTAGACTGAGAGAGTAAAGCTGCTGGCTGAGCCCCAAACCCGCCATCCTTGGGTGGCTCCTCAGAATCCTCATTTCTTCATCCCGTTGGGTTAATACACACCAGTGCGGATTAGGTTCTGAACTCCATCAGCTGTTTTATATGGATAAGTTCCTAAGCCTCAGTTTTCCTATCTGTGACATGAGAATAATGCCCACCTTAGCAGGTCTTGAGTATAAGGACTAGAAATATGTATGTAAAGTTCCTGGCATTGTGCCTGGCATGTAGTAGCCACCCAATAAATGGTAGCTATTGTCATGACAGAAGCGTAAGTATGGATTCTTTATTCCCTACCTTCCTTCACAAAGGATGTTCTTTGCTTATGTAAGTAGTACACAATAAAAGAGCATTCAATTAAAATAAAAAGCAAGACCAGGCATAATGTCAATCGAAATCAAAGGTCAAGATTAGGTAGAAAACACTGCAGATATACAGGCCACAACATTCTAAGCAGATGCGACTAAGTAAACCTTGAATTTGACTCTCAGTTTTCTGGATGCCAGCGTCGAAGGGGAAACCCAGTCATTATCCCACCATCAGTCAGCCCAGATAACCAGCTTTTCGTCTTCCCCAGATGAACCAGCGGTGCTGGAGATGGAGGACCTGGACCACCTGGCCATTCGACTAGGGGACGGGCTGGATCCCGACTCGGTGTCTCTGGCCTCAGTCACAGCTCTCACCACCAATGTCTCCAACAAGCGGTGAGTGGGCAGCAGCCCTGCATCCCCAGCTGCCCCACCATGTCAGGTAGGACCCAGCTTGCCATGCTTGGAATATGGGCGGAAACGAGTCAGGACCCATGTACAGCTTCTTCCTAACCCTGCCCTTTTCTTCTCTTCCTTGGATGTCTCTCTCCCCTGTCTCCTTGCAAAGGCAGAGTGCAGCAGCTGCAGGCCTGTCCCCAGGTCGTTGAACACCTCCCAGCCTAGGGGAGCCACAGAGCTGCCCAGCCCACATTTGAACCTCTTGATCTAACGTCTGCCTCCCTGTTACTTCTGCCTTTGGTTAGTCCTCTCTGTTGGGGCCTCTGAGAACAACTTATCCCCATTCTGTTCAGAAGTCCTTGAGTGTTGGAAGGCCATGATTCTGTCCCTCTGCCCCTCTCCGAGGTTTAACCACTGCCAGTGCCCTCCCCCCCCACAAGCAGTCCCATACATGCAGGCTTGATGGCACCTTCTCCTCCTCAGATCTAAGCCAGACATTAAGATGGAGCCAAGTGCTGGGCGGCCCATGGATTACCAGGTAGGTGGGCATCTAGAGGCCTCACGCTTTTCAGACTCTGCTCTAATGGGGGGTTCCAGCTAGATGTGCATTATAGACTCTGTTGAGGCATGGATCAGGGGGTCAGAGAGAACCACAAGCTAAATGTAAGTTCCCAAAGTAATCTTGTTCCTGGGAGACATTCCTAGAAGTATCATCAGTAGAGAGGTAGAAACCCAAAGAGAAGCTTGAGAACTCTGCTTATGTTGGTCAAAGCCCTTCCAGGATTTTTGTCGAGCACTGGACTTCATAAAGTAGGAAGCAACCAGCAAAGCCATAAAGAGAGCAAGAAGAACCACATACACAAAAAAAGTATTCAAATAGTTAAAATGAGAGCCTTTGAAGAAAGTGTTTTTGGTGTCTTTTTAAAAATTGTTTTGTATTATTTTATTGCTGGAAGTAATATCAATCCTGGTTTTCTCTGGATGGTGAGAATGTGGGTGACTTTTTCTTGCTTTTGCTTCTCTGTATTTTCTCAGATTGATGCCTAACTTTTTTGTTTGTATGTTTCTAAAACTAGAGACAAAAAGACTGAGACAGGGAGAGGTTTACAGCTGTAAGATTGTGAATGTGGCCACAGTACAGGTGGGACAGGTAATGAGCATGTCTGGTGGCTGCTGGGACAGGGCCACACTGCCTCAGCTTTGCAAGGCCAGACCTTCAATCTTTGCTCTTCTTCCAGAGTTGATCAGAGCCTGAGAGACAGAGTTGCAGTAACTCAACTTACGATAGACTGATGTACAGGCCAGACGCACCAGTACTTATTTATAAACTGGAAGCAAGGGAGGAGGAGGCATCTCTCAGGAAGGGCCCAGACCCTCCCCTGGGGGCTAACAAGAACCAGCTATAAATCAGAAGACTGCTGGGCATTCCCGGTATTCAGTGAGAATGGTGGTTGTCCAGAGAGGACAGAGCTTTCAGGAAATCCCACCTCACTCTTGCTGTGCTTCCTGCCCTGGGGGTATCCTGTCTGGGTGCCAGTACCAGGCCCCAGGATCAGAGTGAGCCCCGTCTCTCAAGAGCTTTATCCTTGGTGCCCACTTCCCAGGCCCCATGCACACCACCCCTTCTTTAGGGACAACCCTGCCTCATCTCACTCAGGTGATGACATAAAGGACTAGATGGCACCTTTCTGTGTAAAAGAAATGTTTCTTTTACAATGTCATGTTTTCTCCTTAATTCTTGCTTCCGTTAGTTTTCATCTACACAGTGTCTATCTTCCCAGGTGTTTGAAAAATAGCCCCAGGCAGTGTCAAATGGACCTGCCCCCGTGATTTTAAACCACCTCAAGCCACTGGGTTCCTTGGAAGTTTGAGAATCTTGACCCCTCATCTCTCTGCCAAAACCCAAACACAAAGTGTCCTGAGATTTCTGTGGGCTTCTTCAGGGGATTGAGCTCAGGGCTTTGTTTCTCTGTGTGCTGACAACAGGAAAATTTCAATAAAAAAAAAGACCCCAACTCAGATACCATGTCACTGGCCTGCCAGGTAAGGGCACATTGAAAATGGAGTCATTGTTGTTCATGTAACTTACTTTTTAAAGATTTACTATATTCCAGGCACTGTGCTGGGCCTATGTGTGTGTTTCCATTTATATTAATGTAATTCTTACAACCACCCAAATACAGGGTTCCTGCATTTTATAGGTAAGAAATTGAGGCCCAAGGAAGTTAAGGAGCTTGCCCCAGGTCATAGTTAGCCAAGGGTAGAGCCAGGGTTCAAACCCAAGGGATCAGAGCAGTCAGAGCAACTGATTTCTCTATAATCAAGCCTTCTGGACAGTTCCTCCCTTATGGTCCCTGATTCATCTCTCGCTTACTACTTACAGCTTGTTTTCAAAGCTTTTCAAACTGCTTCTTGTCAGCAACTTTTATTAACTGGGCCAGACATGTTTCCCTCCAAAGACTTTTTAAACCTGAACTGAGCAAAACAGTTGTTGTATTTAACCTGGCAGCACAGGATTTCCTGACAGGTTCATTCACAGCTCAACTGCGAGTATCAGTACACTCTGAGAGAGACCTAGGAGAATGCAA